>JAUPFT010000002.1:45473384-45540884 GCA_036936625.1 Parnassius smintheus behrii | reverse complement strand
CAGATGGACCGTGTGCTCGCTTGTCACCTTATCCTACAAAAAAATAGTCAAAAGAAATAAAACTTAAAAAACTTAGAAATTCTATGCGAACGAAGTTGCGGGCACAACTAGTAAATAATAAAATTTTGAATATATTTTTACCCAGCACCGACCATTGTCACAAAACCAAAGATGACATGTGTTAGCACCTTTAAAAATAAAAATGTGTGTTGAACGTGTGAAAGTGAAAAAGTGAAACCTTCAAATTAAAAATTCATGGCATTCAAAAGGCCATCTACTGTCACAATTACACACATTTAGATACAAATTACATGCTGATGACTAATATTTTTTGATCTTATTGACATAATAGAAAAAACTGAACTGGTTATTTGAATAAAAAATCATGAGTGCAATTAATTTAGGGGGCTCGAAATAATAGATGTTCTCACAAAAGAAGGTAACTTGAAAAAAAAGGAAAAAGGTCGAACCAACGCATTACGATTTCGCGACCGCTCTATATCCATTTGAGCTATTACGATCATTAACACAGTGTCAAAATTTACCTTCCTATATTGTAGCAGTTTTGTAGCAGTTTTTAATTGCCTGAAAACACGGACAAAAAAATATTTTCTAAAAATAAATCCTAGCTAGATCGATTTATTGCCCCCGACACTCCCTGGACACTAAATTTTATGAAAATCGTTGGAGCCGTTTCCGAGATTCTGATTATATATTTTATATACAAGAATTGCTCGTTTAAAGGTACAGGATAAAATTAAATTTTTTTATGTTTCATGCCGAACTTTTAGTTTAAATTATAAAATTAAATAAATTAATTAGAAGCGACAGTAGCCTAATGGCAGGGCGCGGACCGCGAACTCAAAAAGGTCGTGGGTTCGAATCCACCGTTCGACTACTGGCGTGAACCACTCGTAACACAAGTAATTTAAGCTTACCACAAGTGTTTAAGGGGAATGTTAGTAATGTTTATAGCATTGTTAATATTCTTTTAAAAAAATAATTTGCTGTGAAGTATTTGTATTTTATACTTCATTTCATTTGAAGGTTTCACTTCTGTGGTGTGTGAGCTGCACGCATGGGTTTTATAATACATAACGACCTACCGCTAAATTGGAGGGCCTCAAAAAATCAAGAAAATTGCATCAATAGATGTAATACACAACATAATGACACACCGCTAATATAGACAGACGACAACACTATACGATGTACCGTTATTTGTAACACATTACGACCCATTGCTAAATCGGAGGGCCACAAAAATTCAAGATATTTGCAGCAAATATCAAAATCGATGGTTAATAACATATTATATTGAACAAAACCCAAAACATATAAGTTGAAGCATTTGTGAAATAACTCATGAAGGGTGTTTTTAAAAACTAGTAGCGACATCTATTAAAAATCTTAAGAGCTAATAGCACCATTAAATACTTTTACGGCCTGAAGCTGATGAAGATTAAATAGTAAAGTTATTCCTTAAAGAATAGTGCTCAGAAATTACAAAAAGATTTATTTCTATTTTAATTATTACGAAGTTGATGTTTGGGGGTTCTTCACTGCTTGTTTATTCAATAGGCTCACGACACCTTCGTGCCTTGTTGAACAAAACGCGTAAGTGACGCCGTTTCGGCGGCGTTTTTCTCGCGAGTATTGAGCTATAACGCATCCTATCTCATTTTGTCCCACTTTAAATATTATGAATTTATGTGTCTGTCTCTTTTTACTGTCGCTTTTTTGTTTCATAAACTTTCAAATCACAACGATGCTAAAGAAGAAGTTTTCGCTTCAAAAATTGCTTTGTCTGACCTAAATTACAAATCAAATCACTTTTTTTCTTTTGATGCAATATTGGCACTAACTATAAGCACCAAATTTTAATTTCAAATAACGGAAAACGTTTTTATACTTAGCACCAGTGTAATAACCACTCCTCTCAATCGTGATCTGTTGTAGGATAGTTCAAAGCAATAGCATCGTGGCCTATTTAAACTTGCAAAAGCCATTATTTGTAAAGCTCTATGTTAGAATAGTTCAGGACAATAGCCAAGGGCACATTTAAACATTTATTATGCTAGGCTGTTTAAAAAACTAACTAGAGTTGTGTTCGCGCCACTTTGCACTATCGCTTAACGCTTATAAGGGATTCGTTAATTATTATCCAATAAGATTACTGCAAAGCCCATTTCCGGTTTCCCATCTACCGCTTTATGCCCAGCATGTGCATTTGTGTGTTAACGGGTTCACACAAGTTGAGAAGACACGCAATCAACCGCACCGCTTATATCCCGCATCATCGCTCCCGCCCTTGTGTAATTTGGATATTGAATTATACAAGCATATAGTAAAAAGTATAAACATTTGCAATAACGCTATATTTCTTGATTATCTGTGAAGTTGATAAGTGTGAAGACAGCCGGCAGCCATCGAGACACGACGCAGATCAGCGGAAGTCCAGGTGGGTGCACATGCATTCCTTCACGTCCTTCGTATATCCCGAATTTAGGGGATTTGCAGTATCACGAATAAATTAAATTACATTCACCGCTCGCACCGCGCTCATATACAGTCCACTATTCTATTTAAATTAATAGCCGCACCGCATAACATTATTTAATACATTTGAACCAGCAGTTTGGTGGTTGAATCGCCAAACCCACCATATATACGAGGGTGGATTGAAAAGTACTCGGCCTAACCAAGAAAATAAACACATATTAATCAGTTATATTTTTATTTTTCTACATAATCACCATCAAGTTCAATACACTTTTGCCACCTCCCCTTCCAAGCATTTAGACCGTTGAAAAAAATGATTCTTCCTTAGAGTCAAAATATGCGTCTACAGCTGCTTTGACCTCGTCGTTTGTCGAAAATCTTTGACCTCCCAAGTGCCTTTTTAGGTTAAGGAACAGAAAGAAGTCTGATGGTGCCAGATCAGGTGAATACGGCGGATGCGGTAACAGTTCGAAGCCACAGTTGTGAATTTCAGCCATTGACTGTACTGACGTGTGAACACGGGCGTTATCTTGATGAAACAGGACTTTTCTTCTGAGCATTCCTCGACTTTTTTCTTTTATTTCCTCTCGTAAACGACTTAGTAAGGTGCAGTAGTAATCAGAGTTTATAGTCTGACTCCTTTCAAGATAATCAATCATAATCACACCTTTCGAGTCCCAGAATACTGAAGCCATCACCTTATTTGCCGACAAAATCGACTTAGCCTTTTTAGGGGGTGGTGAACCAGGTCTTCTCCACTGTTTTGATTGTTGTTTTGTTTCCGGTGTACAGTAATGAACCCATGTTTCGTCCATAGTAACAAAACGATTCAAAAATCATCTGCATCGGCTTCAAATAACTCCAAACAGTCGCGTGAAATACTCAATCGAGTCCTTTTTTGTTCAACTGAAAGCAATCGCGGAACCCACCTCGCAGACACCTTGTGGAAACCCAACTCGTTGACAATGATGTTTTGAGTTCGTTCATAAGAGATGCCTATAATCTCGGCTATCTCTCTAATTTTTAATCTGCGGTCTCCCATTATTAAATCAAGTACTTTTTTAATATTTTCGTCAGTAGTTGACGTCGAAGGCCTTCCAGAGCGGAGTTCATTGTTCACACTCTCTCTACCACGCTTAAATTCTGCTATCCATTTTTGACGGATGAATATGACAGAGCACAATCGCCTAATGTACTGCCCATGTCATCATGGATGGCTTTTGATGATAGCCCCTTCTTATGGAGGTACTTAATCACGGCACGCTGCTCGATTTGCTCCATTCGCGGAAATTATGTCCGATAACTTTGTTAATAAATTTAAAAAATCACAACTAATTATCGCACACGTTTCGAACTTCACACAATGAACTAGTCTGAAATGAACTAAATAATGTGGGTAGATTTTATTTTTAGAATTGAATGGATCTGTGTTAGGCCGAGTACTTTTCAATCCACCCAGGTATTTGTTGGTCACTTCGGCCGGGATTAAATTAACCTTTGGGCCCGGAGAAGTAAATTCATTTTTTTTATATATTACAAAAAATTATATACGTATATATTATTAAATCATAATAAATTGTAGTTCTAATTATACTAACTACAATATTTATTTGTCCCGCATCGCTTATTACACGTATTATAATACCTTTGTAACGCATACCACACCGCTTCATTATTCCATTAATGATATTTTTCTTGTTGATTAACCGCCATATTTCTAGTAACGCGACATTGTTTCGTTCCCCAGTTAACTAATTCTACCATCACTTATCGCAATAATTTTAGTCCGCATTGGTTTGTTGAAAATGACGACGAGAAGCAAAGAATCTAAACGGTTTCGGAAATGGTTTCGGATGAAGAAGTTCGTTTAAAAATTATTATCGCTAAACGTAATTATATTTACTAACGATTATAAAAAATTTACGAGACCTCAAAGGGCGCATTTAATTCCTTGGACGAGCAGAATTTATTTCTTAGCATCGCTTCGAATATAGAACAATTACGTAGTGAGTTTCAAGAAGTTCTAGATAACAGCAGACGTTGATTACGAGGCTTGGAACTCATTTGAAGATTTATATAGTCGTATTAAGTGCCACATTACCAAAATATCCACATCGCCTTCCACTTTTACGTTAGAAAATAGATTTCCTACTAAATTAAAAACTTCACTTCCGCCAATTGAATTAATGTCATTTAACGGAGACATACGCCAGTGGTCCATGTTTTATCAACAATTTAAGACATTAATTCACGACAATTTACAATTAACTGATGCCGAACGTGTTTATTATTTGGTTAACAAATTGAGTGACAGGGCGTTATCAGTTTGTGCCGGGTTAGGCCCTACCGCAGAAAATTATTCCATTATTTGGAATGCGCTTATAAGAAGATATAATGACAAACGCACACTCGCATCTACGTATATTAACCAACTATTGGATTTAACACAGGTGAACGCAAACACAACGGGAGATTATCAAAAATTACACAATTATCACAAATTTGATGCTTCAATTAATGCTCTAAAGCAATTAAAAATTGAGGACTTAGCTGATTTTTTGTTTTTAAATATTGCACTTAGAAAATCAGATCATGACACTGTTAAGTCATTTGAAATGTCTTGTCGCACAATTAGCATACCAAACTACGCCTCTTTAGTACAATTTTTATACGAACAGATTAGGGCTATACGCCATACATTTAATAATTCGCATACTTTATCTACATCCAATAATAATCGAAACAAATCACTTTCAAATAAATTTAGTAAACCATTTATTATTACAGATCCTTCGCATTCATGTATCTTTTGTAAATCAAATGATCATGAACACTTGTATGTTTTTCCACGCTTTTTAAAATTAAATACACAACAACGTTACGATATTATTAAACAAAACAATTGTTGTATTAATTGTTTAAGTAATAAACACTCGACTTCTTTTTGTAAATCGAAGCTTAAGTGTCTAGGTCCTTCAAAAGAGTCATTGCCAAGGCAAAGTCAGAGCACATAGGCAGAATTGGCGAGAAACTAGTTCGCCTTCCTTCTGGAACCCGTGCATTCTGGTCTCTCGCCAAGGCTGTCCAGGGGAATTTCTGTCAGCCATCTCTTCCATCTCTGCACAGGGAGGACGACTCACTGGCCCATACTGCAAAGGAGAAAGCCGATCTTCTAGGCTCTTTCTTTGCGTCTAACTCGACTCTCGATGACGGGGGGAGCACGTCGCCGACCATCCCGCGGTGTGAGTGCTCCATGCCGGAAGTGCAGTTCACACAGCGCTCGGTTCGCAAAGCACTCCTCTCCCTGGACATCCACAAGTCGAGTGGGCCTGACGGAATCCCCCCAATTGTGCTGAGGACGTGTGCTCCAGAGTTGGCACCGGTTTTAACGCGTCTTTTCCGGTACTCCTACTCCCTAGGCGTAGTCCCAAAATCATGGAAGACGGCTTTCGTCCACCCGATCCCTAAAAAAGGCGACCGCTCAGACCCGTCCAACTACCGGCCAATCGCCATCACCTCCTTGTTCTCCAAAACAATGGAGTCCATTGTAAACTGCCAGCTCATGAGGTACCTTGAGGATCACCAGCTGATTAGTGACCGCCAATACGGTTTTCGCCGTGGTCGGTCAGCTGGTGATCTTCTGGTCTACCTCACTCACAGATGGGCGGAGGCAGTAGAGTTCAAGGGGGAGGCATTGGCCGTTAGTTTGGACATTGCGAAGGCCTTCGATCGGGTTTGGCACAAAGCGCTTCTTTCGAAGCTCCCTTCCTATGGGCTTCCCGAGAAATTGTGCGATTGGATCACCAGCTTTCTTGCAGATCGGAGCATAAAGGTCGTTTTAGACGGTGCAAGCTCCGATTGCAAGCCTATTAATGCTGGTGTTCCACAGGGCTGCGTGCTATCGCCAACGCTGTTTCTTCTGCATATCAATGATATGTTGCATACCCGTAACATTCATTGCTATGCAGATGACAGCACTGGTGATGCTCTTTACACCGGCCGAGCCAATATTTCTCGGGAAAATGTCTCCGAGTGCCGGGACAAACTTGTGTCTGAAGTCGAGTCTTTGCTGAACAGAGTCTCGGATTGGGGACGACTAAATCTAGTCCAGTTTAACCCCCAGAAGACACAAGTTTGCGCGTTAACCGCTAAAAAGAACCCCTTTGTCGTATCCCCTCAGTTTCAAGGCACTCCCCTTGTTGCCTCAGCCAGTATCGGAATCCTCGGCGTCGACATATCGAGTGACGTGCAGTTTCGTGGTCACTTGGAAGGGAAGGCCAAATTGGCCTCTAAAAAGCTTGGCGTGCTCAGCAGAGCGGGACAGTATTTCATGCCGGCACACCGCCTGCAACTTTACAAGGCGCAGGTTCGGCCACACATGGAATACTGTTCCCATCTCTGGGCTGGGGCTCCCCAGTACCAGCTCCTTCCACTTGACCGCATCCAGCGCAGAGCGGCTCGAATCGTCGACGACCGAGTGCTTTCCGATCGGCTCGATTCACTGGCGCTTCGAAGAGATGTTGCATCTCTTTGCGTATTTTGTCGCATCTATCACGGGGAGTGCTCTGAGGAACTGTTCGGA
Source organism: Parnassius smintheus behrii (assembly GCA_036936625.1). Lineage (NCBI taxonomy): Eukaryota > Metazoa > Arthropoda > Insecta > Lepidoptera > Papilionidae > Parnassius > Parnassius smintheus. The sequence continues at coordinate 45,533,800 of JAUPFT010000002.1, read as the reverse complement.
TTAATCCCAGCCGCCAAATTTCGTGAACGCACTACACGGCAAACGTCCCGATACCATCCACACCATCTGGATGCTTGGCGGTCCACCACTGTACGTTTCACAAGGAGTTTTCTTCCACGTACAACCTCTCTGTGGAATAGTTTACCACCGGCGATTTTTCCGGACCGATACGACCTGGGGACCTTCAAGAAAAGAGCTTACTCCTTTCTAAAGGGCCGGCAACGCACCCGCAATTCTCCTGGTGTTGCGGTTGATCATGGGCGGCGGTAGTCACTTAACATCAGGTGAGCCGCATGCTCGTTTGCCCCCTTTTCCATAAAAAAAAAAAAAAAGTGTATATACTGCGCGCGGCGCCACCATTCCTTAATTCATTCTGACCCGAATCAGAATGGCTCTAAGACTGCTTTTTGTAGTAGCAATACGTTACACTCAGAGGTTGTGCAGACGCGTAACGCTAATGGATGCAGCGCGCATTCGATTAATTACCGCGCAGTTAACGATAATAAGGTAAATTCTTCTGTCGCTCACAATTCGAATACGGAGGAAGATGAAAAAACACTTACCTCTTCATGTAATATTTCTCGCGATTATAGTACTCTCCCGCGCTATACTTCTTTATTGGGGACTGCAAAAATAAAGGTCGTAGATAAGTACGACAATGAACATTTTATTCGGTGTTTAATTGACCCCGGATCCCAAAGCGACTATATTACGAAGGATTGTTGTAAAGGCTTATTTCTTTCCGTTTCGAATAAAAATCGTTTTACTGAAGTACACGGGATCGGTGGTGTGTCCCAAAAGATTTTAGGAGTCACTTCACTGCAGTTCACGTCTCGTTTTAATGATAACAAATTTTATCACATTGAACCATTAGTTGTTCCGATCATCACGGGTCAGTTGCCAGATTCGATAGTAGATGTTTCAAAAATTCGCTATTTAGATAAAATACGCTCAGCAGATGATCAGTTTTATCAACCTGGGTCTATAGATATTTTATTGGGAGTTAATATCTACATAAAACTTTTGTCGCCTGAAAACTTAATTCATTCGCAATGGCCTAGTGCCATAGAAACATCACTCGGATATATTATTATGGGTGATGCTGAAGTCGCTATATCACATCATTCCCCGCGTTCATTTGTTTCCTGTTCTTACGATACAAATTTAAATCAAAATTGTCTTAATGATATAATGGAAAAATTTTGGAAAATTGAAGAACTTCCGCAAAAAATATATTTGAGCCGTGATGAGCAGGAATGTGAAGACATTTATACTTCTACTACTTACCGCCAAAACGACGGCCGGTATGTGGTCGCCCTGCCATTTAAGAAAAGGCCCGACATATTGGGTGACTCTTTAATGAATGCAAAAAACGCCTGTTACTTTTGGAAAAACGCTTTAACAAATATCCCGATCTTCGCGATCAATACAATGTTGTTATACAGGAATACATTAATAAGGGTATTTTATCCGCTGTTTCTGATAATGATTGTATACAGCCTTCTTTTTATTTGCCGCATCACCCTGTCGTACGGAATGATAAAAGTACAACGAGGTTGCGCATCGTTTTAGACGCTAGTGCTAAGTCGGATAACGATATTTCTTTGAATGACATTTTGCACACCGGGCAAAATTTACAAACAGACATTTTTAATATTTTATTAAACGTTAGAGTTTATCGCATCGCTTTCTTTGCAGATGTAAGGCAAATATACTTGTGTATCGAAGTCCAATATTAAGGTTGTAAAAACCCATTTGTTTCGCGTAATACGTAAGCAAATCCTCACGTATGAAGAAATGCTTACTACTCTTTGTCAGATTGAGTGTATCTTAAATTCTCGCCCACTTTATGTATTAAGCAGTGATCCATCGGAACCTACCGCACTTACACCCGCACATTTTCTAAATTTAAAACCACTTGAATGCTTACCAGCTGCAGATTTAAGCAAGGAACGTATTAATCTGTTATCACGCTTTTCTTTAATAGATTCTTTAGTTCAGTCCTTTTGGAAACGCTTCAGATACGAATACTTACATACATTACATAATAGAGTGAAGTGGAATAAGAACTCTACTGCCATTTCTGTAGGGACGATTGTTCTAATAGACGTGGATAATACTCCGCCGCTTCAGTGGCCTCTAGGCGTTGTCACCGAATTGTTTCCCGGTAAGGATGGTCCGCCGGAAAACGCCCTCTTATCAAACTGTGTCCTTTATCAACACAGTGATTAATATAGTTAATTTTACATTATCGTTTATATATTTAGTTTAATTCTTAGGTCATAACGTCGCTTCATTTCGCTACTATATAAGTATTTATCTATATATATATATATATATATATATATATATATATATATATATATATATATATATATATATATATATATATATATATATATATATATATTTTTATACTTTACTTGCTAGTTGAGTATACCTCAAGGCCGGGGGGGGGGGGGTGTTCGCGCCAATTTGCACTATCGCTTAACGCTTATAAGGGATTCGTTAATTATTATCCAATAAGATTACTGCAAAACCCATTTCCGGTTTCCTATCAACCGCTTTATGCCCAGCATGTGCATTCGTGTGTTAACGGGCTCACACAAGTTGAGAAGACACGCAATCAACCGCACCGCTTATATCTCGCATCATCGCTCCCGCCCTTGTGTAATTTGGATATTGAATTATACAAGCATATAGTAAAAAGTATAGACATTTGCAATAACGCTATATTTCGTGATTATCTGTGAAGTTGATAAGTGTGAAGACATCCGGCAGCCATCGAGACACGAGGCAGATCAGCGGAAGTCCAGGTGGGTGCACATGCATTCCTTCATGTCCTTCCTATATCCCGAATTTAGGGGATTTGCAGTATCACGAATAAATTAAATTCCATTCACCGCTCGCACCGCGCTCATATACAGTCCACTATTCTATTTAAATTAATAGCCGCACCGCATAACATTATTTAATACATTTGAACCAGCAGTTTGGTGATTGAAGGCCAAAGGCCAAATCCACCAAGTTGAATAAAATTTCACTTAATATATTTTCATTGTGAATGTGTTTATTTTAAATATAATATATATTGAAGCGACGGCTGCCTATTAGTTAAGGATGTGGACTGATTTAGTGATGTTAACCAATGACGTATTATACATATATAGACACGTCATGAACGAACATCGCGTCACTTAAAAACGGCGAAAATACTAGAACTACCTATACGCGTGATGAAAGAGAAAGAAAATATGACACCGTAGGTACGGCGGGATGCCTGTTTCTTGACTACTAGCTGCATGCGCCGGCCACCATTAGACTGCGTCGTCGAATAAAATGAAATGAAATTAGGTAGTTTTGTGAACTTACGCATGAAATGACACATTTTTGTCTTTAACTTTTGGGGTATAATTTGTAAATCGTCTGAAAACACACGACGGCATGTTTTCTTTATGTTTTGCACAGGTTTACACACACGAATCGCGATATAATAAATTAAATACAAACGTATCGTCGCGCGACAGGTTGGTGCGTGACTAAGCGCGATTTTGCCAATTGGCTTCATTTCATCTTGCCATTTTAGAGTGCGGACAACGTATCTATAAGTTTATACATCATTGATGTTAACAGCGTTACTTGTATTATTTTAAAAAAAACACAACTTAATTTGCAAAATGACGTATAAGCGAATATATTTAGAAGTGTAAATACGAATAATTTTGCATATTATTCATCATAATATACGAGAAGGCATTTATCTACACATGTTATGCTGGCACACAAATATGCTTTTCATGCTTCGGCAAAGGATTAAACTTAATTCTTAAAATCATTTTTTATTCTTTCAACGTCATTAATTACCTAATGGAAAAATGTTTTGGCCGCGTGAATAAAGATAAGATGCAGATAACTAGCCAGCGATCCAATATTGTTTTAAGTGTTATGTAACGTTTAGCTAAAAATATATTTTCCTAGGAATTTCCCATTCGATGCAACCACATTGTGAAATTGATTGTCCGGTCTGACGGGCAGAAGCGGTGCTGCAGCAAAACTGCCATAGCATCATGCTGAGATATAAATAGCCATTTCATTACTGCAATTCAATTTTCATATTATTAATTCAATATATGTCTACATTGGTGAGACTCCTGTATCGTATTGTAGACTTGAATAAAGTTTATTCATAAATTTTTTTCTTTACCGACACAGCCACTCCATCTGCCGAGTGATGCTATGACAACAATTATTTCCAACTAATTAATCGAAGGTAGGGGCGTAAGCGTCAGAGAGAAAATGCCGGGAAGATAACATGGCCTCCGACAGAGAGCAGTATAGCCATCTTCTTCAAATCAGACTAAAATACACCGATCAGCAAAGAAATAACAATGTCAAATAAACGTGACATCTGGTACTATTGTACTATTAGGAGTTTATAAAGAAAAAGCAAAAAAAAAAGAATTTGAGTAAATTGCTTGGTGGCTAATCATTCTGATCTTCTTTACAGCCTATCAAAAGTCCATTGACGAACATAGGCCCACCTCATAGATTGTTCCATAAGGGATAATGCCATACTGCGGGTTGGGCGCCGGGTTTTACTGAAGATACTGCCAATATTGGATAATGGATATTCTTACACCGCTACTACATGGTGATTATGTCTCATACTGATATGCCAATGCAATAACATACACAAAATAGTTATTTTCGGGCATTTCTGCATAGTTATAAAAAATAAGCATATATTTTTAATTTAAACTAAGATCTGATACTTTCTTAGCTTATTTAATTTTATATTATGAAGTTATGGTTAAATTTTAAAATAATATGAACAACACATTTCTACAAATATTATATCAAAAATTGTAAACTTGTAACGTTTTGCCTCTGCCTACTTTGGTCATAAACTGTAACTACATTACGTTTATAACACGTAACTTCTCGCAATTTACTCGGGCTCTTGTGATGATACTAAACTTTAGATAAAATAATATTAGTAATAAAGATAAGGTGTAAGTAAGCAAATTTATTTTTACTTTTTGATAAACTGTTTAATTCACGTAATTTCGTTGTTATATCACTCTTTCAGTATTCATTATCATGTACAATACATGACGTCCTAATCAACGATAATGATTCCTTGGTTGAAATTTTAATTTAAATATTTCATGTTTTTAAACATATCTTTATTACTTACTACTTACTTATCGTCACGCACAATCCCTAATGGGGTAGCCAGAGAGAACAGATCGCCAAGTGTCACGATCCTTACATACCTCTTTCGCTTCTTTCAGGTTCATTAACTTCTTCATACATGCACGTCTAGGTATCCGAGTACTCTTGACCCTCCCCTCTTCGAGCAATTTGCTCACCTGGTCTTCGAAAGTTAGTCTCGGTCTACCTCGACACCTTTTAATATTTACTTTCGCTCTATATATTTTCTTCACCATTCGGTCTTCACTCATTCGTTCAACGTGTCCAAACCATTGGAGTACGCCCCTATCAATTTTTGTGATAAGGTCATTTCACATTTATTAAATTTGAATTTACTAAATATAATATGTAGTCCATCCACTCATTACAGCCTACAATGTTCCGCTGCTGAACATAGAGCTCCCCCTGCCAAGACCTGTCCCTTACAGACAATTACAACTGATTCTTTTAATTTAAACTCCAAGTCTAGCACTGAACATCATATCTGCGCAATACTAACCAAAATAGCAACAAAATTAATGTGCTTTTAAAAATAGTTCATTGGATTACCCTTTTTTTATTTCCACTGAAAGCAACAATGAAGCTCATTTATAAGTAACAATTGTACATAAATTCATTCTTTAGCAGCGGTTCCTATAAAATATTACCTCAAGCGAGACGTTTTGAATTGCCAGCCTCAGGAGGGTTTATAAAATGTGTTGTATTTATTAAATTTATCTTAGAAATGCCGAGAACGTTCTGTGTTACAAGTTTTATAGATTTAATATGCATAATAACTTCTGTAAGTTCATCTAAAGAACTTTCAAACTTCAGTATCAAAATGCAGCTTTTCCCCATTCTAGATAGAATTTGATTTCATTACAATAAAAGCGTTGCAAAAAAAATAGGTGCAACCCAGAAACTTCTAAGTTAGAATCTTTGTTGTCCAACTGTAAAACGTGGAGATATATATCAATATTCGGACTTTCGAAAATTAGAACCATTACAATAACTTCCTATTAGGAAGTTAAAAATCAATAATACTTGCCTTATGGTGCTTACGTAAGAGAACTATGTCATCCCGTTCGTGTCGTAAGCGGCAATTTAGATAGCAGCATCGGATATGAGGTACTATGGTCCTCAATCTAAGTGCCAAGCGTAATTAGGCTAATTTTTACCACGAGATAGGCTCTTGTGTTGTCGTGTACTTTTGAAATTCTCGTAAGGAGGTAGTATTATTTAGGATCTTAGTTTTCTACATTACTTCACCATCATCATTACAACCCTTCACAAGTCCACTGCTGAACATAGGTCAAAGAATGCCACAAAACTCGGTCCTGAGCCACCTGCATCCATTGACTTCCTGCATATCTTAACAAGTCGTCACTCCATCTAGTAGGGGGTCGCCCTACACTACGCCTACCGATACGAGGCTGCTCGAGAACATTTTGTCCCATCGGTTGTCGGTTCTTCGAGCTATATGGCCGGCCCATTGCTACTTCAGCTTACTAATACGTTGGGATATGTTAGTCACTCTGGTTCTACTGCGGATATCCTCATTTCTAAGTTTATCATGCAGGTATACCTCAAAACCTGAAAACTAGATTGTACAGGCAGTGCGTGTTGCCAGTAATAACTTACGGATCTGAGACGTGGTCCTTCACTGCTGGCCATATGGGGTTGTTCAAAGTCACTTACTTACTTAAATTAAAACTAAATCAAAATTTTTCCTACCTCCGGCTTAAGTGAAATAGCAGTCCCGGTCCGAGTAGTTTCTCTCTTGGACAGTGATTTAGCAAGGTTTTTACTATAACTCTGCATACTAACTATCGTTCATTGGCTTAACACTATGGCATAACATCTGAAGTTCTATCAATCTTTATAAAATTATTTGTATGGTACAATTTTGACATCAAAGGAGCTTCAGCTAAATATTTCCGTCACTCTTCTAAAAAAAATTGGGATTCTAATATACCCGCAGATTTTACCAAATTTAAATTTAACTTTTCGACGAGGTGATGATAACCATTTTTTTTAGAATTTTTTAATAGTAAAATACTTAAATACGTATAGTAAAATACTTAAAGTTAAAAAAATGTTATAGTGTAAAACACAAAGGAAATAAGTACGCTATTGGGAATTTAGTACCATAGTAGTTGTAACAAAGGACACATTAATATTTCAGAAAAACAGTTTTCTGCTTCTTTTGATAGTTTACAGGGCGCATACTTTAGAAGTACAGTTTAAAATCCTTTTGTAACTTTCTCGTGCTTTCAAAACATAAAAATAATAATAAGCTATGTGTACTCAAATAATGAATTTATAACTGTCTATCAAAAGTCCATAATTGAAAATAGCTTATGATTTCATTTTTCGACATAGTAGTAATACTTTGGCAACCTCAGCTTTTTTAATATTTAGGTTGTTATAGGAAAAATACGAGTGAATAATAGCACGAGGTCGTCCCAATATTTAAAGGTTTTAACGGATGATTTAGTGTGGCAACCATCGATAGTGTGGTAAATAAACATACGGCTGATGGATATATCCCTTAAAGAGTCTTAAAAATGACTAACGGCTGCATAGGTACGCATTGTGTGTAATGCAATCATTGTAGTTCTATTTAATTTTAAGTCCCATGTTGTAATGAAATATAAGAATACCGGTAAAAAAATATCTGATATAGCTGAAAATTGAAAATCAATCGCAGAACCTTTGAAAAAATAAAAAAAAACTTCATATTTTAACATGTCACATTATTTATGGCCTGAATATTAATTTTCTACCTCTTATCCATCTTATCTTTCACCTGCGCAGAAAAAGTGTCCATCTTCGAAGATTATCTTTTTAGATATCACATACCTACCGTTAATTAAAAATGCAGTTGTATTGATAGAAGCATGTATTGGAAGAATATTTATTGCCCTGTATCGTAGGTATTTGGTCAATAAACTTCCATCTAGGGCGTCCTATTCCGACTCTGCTACTTATATCTGCAGCATAAATTTGCTTTGTCAACCATTCCTCATTCATTATTTTTACTTATATATACCACCAAAGCTACCTTTTTAATCTTGGTCACAAACCACACTTCTCTCTTATCACACAAATCACACCCTATCATTCAGAGTCAACCCAAAGATACTTCTTTATTATTTTTATCCTATATAGTTCCATTCAATTTATAACATTGTTTTAAATTATGTCAGTTTATGAAAGAAAACACACCTAAGTTACTTATCATCTAAAAGTAAATTAAATTTGAAACATGTCACATCGTGTGATGTTTTAATATTTACAAATAACGAGCTACGAGGGAGAGGTGAAACACGTTCTACTAAAAACAACAAGCGGACTAAGGATGCGACCTTGATAGACGTCGTGGATACGGGATAAGTATACTTAGAAATTTATTATGGGTACATCAATTAAAAGTATAGCTGATACTAACAGAAATCTTTAAATATGTAGACACTAGATGACCAGGCAGACGTTGTTCTGCCCTATCCGATGACCCTTTTTCATATAGAAAATCTTTAAATTCGTAATAAAATACATCGAGGGTCACTTGTTGGGATAAATATTATCCTATTTCTCAAGTTCGACCAAGCCGCGCACAGTGTGCAAAATTATATTAAAATCAGTTCAGTAGTTTAGAAGTTTATCGCGGAAAAAATGTGATAGTAATTTTTATATACCTGTGTATAAAGATTAGACTGATTTCAAGTTCTCGTAGTTATTATTAGTTTTAGTTAAAAGTTTAATAATATGTTAAACGTTAACCTTAATAGTACCTGAAAGTATTATATTTCTTACAACATGTTACATGCATATATTTTTGCCACACTAGGGTCACTAGTGTGGCAAAAAATATATGCCCTGGCGTTGCAGGGCATATATTTTTTGTTAAAAATCCCGCGATATTTCGTACAAAATATAGCCTAGAGTACTCATGGTATTGATCAGTTCGTGGAGTTTCATTGCAATCGGTAACTAGCATAAAAACCTCAAAGTAATAAAAGAAGAAAAGTATATTATTTTTACGAGTTTGAGGTTCGTGACAATAAAAATTGCCGATAGAATTACCTAAATTAACACTTTAATTTTCTTTACACTAATTAAAACTTAAAACAGTAACAATTAATCACACTGATTCACTTTATTTCGCTCCGAAGCTTCGCTTGTCTCACCAAATTCAATACTTCCCCGATCGCACCTTGCAGCGCCTGTAAATACATATTAGCAGCGAAATATCCAGAACATTCAGGTAAATACGCGAGCCAATCGACTAAGCATCGAAAGTTCGAGTGTCGGGATTCTAGAAGCTTAATTCTTCGTTTCGATACTAGATGGCGCTGTCGGTTGAAAGATTATTGTTGTCATTTTCTGGAAGCTCCCCTCGCTCTCGTCCCTGACGTTAAATGGCGCTAGTGCCGGATACATGACGTCGAATTATTCGCGCAACACTGCCCCCTCCTAAGACATGCTCGTCCCGAGCATTATGGGCCCCATAATAACGCGCTAAGCGATCCACATGGACGATATTAGGAGTCCCTCTTGCGCCTTTCTGTATCCGGTAGGTTACATCGTTGATCCTGGTTACAATCCGGTACGGGCCGTCCCATTTAGCTTAAAGCTTAGGGGATATCCCTTTGCTACGGATTGGATTGTGCAACCACACTAGTGAGCCTTCGTCGAAGCCTTTATTGTTCATTTTGCGGTCGTACCGGGTTTTCATCTTCTCAGACATTTGCTGGCCCGATTTTCTGACGTGCTCATAAATGTCATTCATTTTGTTCCGCAAGTCATTTGCATAATCGGTTACACTGCGTGGGGCATCAGATGGTATCCCGGTGATCAGGTCTGCAGGCAGCCGCAATTCTCTTCCAAAGTTTGCGAAAGCTGGTGTCATTGCTGTACTTTCGTGAACAGCGCTTCGATATGACAACAAAAACGGTTGTATGTACTTATCCCAATCTCGTTGTCGATTGTCTACAACTTTTGCTAGGTACCTCTCAAATGTCTGATTAAATCGTTCTACCTAAATTACATCAGATTGAGGGTGATAAGAAGTCGTTCTTGTTTTGTGAGTACCCATAACTCGGCAAGTTTCCTAGAATATTTGAGACTCAAAATTCCTTCCTTGATCGCTGTGAATCTCTAAAGGTTCTCCAAAACGACAGAAGAATTCATGAACTAGCTTATCCGCAACTGTTGAAGCTTCTTGATTTGGAATGGCGAAGACTTCTGGCCACTTAGTGAAGTAATCCATCACGCGTTCCAGGTTTTGAAGGTGTCCCTCAAACGTACGGCCCACGATGATGATGTCATCCAAGTAGACCAGACAGGCACCGCCAATTAGCCCGGTAAGTACAAGCTCCATCAGTCTTTCAAACGTTGCTGGAGCATTGCACAATCCAAACGGCATTACTTTAAATTGCCACAGACCCTTTCCCGTCGAGAACGCAGTAACGAAAAGGAGAACTTGTCGTTAGGGTCAATTTTAACTTGCCAGTAGCCTTTTTTAGATCCAGCGTGCTAAACCATTTTACTCCTGTAAGCATGTCCAGCGCGTCATCAATTCTTGGCAAGGGATAGCTGTCCCTCTTTGTAATGTCGTTCAGACGGCGGTAATCAACACAGAACCGCATGCTGCCATCCTTCTTCTTTACCAGCACCACGGGTAAACACCATGGACTAGATGAAGGTTCAATAACACCATTTCCCCATTCCCTCAATCATGGTTTCCACTTCCTTTTCACGTGCTACCGGCAATCTTCTTGGCCGCTGACGGATAGGCAATTCTTCTCCTGTGTTTATTTTGTGTTGAGTCTTTCCTATGTCAGCATCGTTTGATGAGAATACATCAGCGTACTTGAGTAGCAACTTCTTCGCCTTGACCAATTCATTCGGGGAGAGAACACTACGACAGTCTTCCAAAAGGGTGGTCACTCGCGTTTCTGAATCCTTGCTGGGGGTCCCACTCGATATATATTGGCACCGACGTAACCCATCCACTTCCTCACAAGTACCAACCAGTGTGCCTTTTTCTATAATCTGTTCCCGGTCACAAAGGTTCAGCACAAGTACTCCTGAGATGTCAGTGGTCCTGACCAAGGTTCGAGCTACTTTCCATGGAAGGTCATTGTTTACCCTTTCCACAAGTACACAACGGTGAGCTTGCCCAGCGTTTCGAGGAAGACTAACCGGAACAATCGTTTCCGATCTCGGCGGAAGAACAATCTTCTTAATACTGTACACGTTCCCTGGTAACGCACCTTCCATAAAAAGTTCCTCCTGTCCCCATTTCAAAACACTTTGCTTAACGTCGATCTCACAACAATTATTCCTCATAAAGTCTAGGCCTAGGATGCAGTCGTCCATTATATCAGCCACGATGACATTATGCAGGTAGATCACGTTGCCTAGCTTCAACTCCATCTCCTTCTCTCCACGGACGGGTATACGCTGACCGGTGGCTGTTACCAAATTAATGCGTTCTCGGAACGGTCCTCAAGGAACTGACTTATAAGTTGGGAACTAACAACCGTACGAGAGGCTCCAGTGTCTATGGTCAGTTTACACGGCATTCCGTTGACCTCACCCTTGATATTTAGACTGTTCCCATCATGGGTTTGTGAGATCGAGATCCTTGGGGCTCTTTTAACGTCAGCCAGCACCCGCCCCGTAGTTCTGGCTTTTAATCGTTTCCCTGCTGCTGCTGGGCGGTGCTGTTGGCCGCACTATCCTCCTGAGATCGTTCAACTTCCCTTTCTAGGGTTCGCTTAGGGTAGCTGGATCGAAGACGGCCCTTTTCGCCACAGCCATAGCACCTAGGGCTGTATCATTTGTTGCGGTCGCGAACTGTAGCTGCTGCAACCTCCCTGACGCGATGGGAACGATGATCCTGTCGCACGGCTTCCACCTCCAGTGCATAGGCCAAGGCGTCCTTAAGCGTTTCGTGGTGCCCCAGTCTCACAGCAGCTCTGACTTCAAGGTCGCGGATGCCGTCGATGAATGTCTGCACCAGGTTCCCTTCAATGAGCGCAGGTACAGACCGGAAGCTTTTCGCACCAGCTTCTCCACCTCTAGAGCCCACTGCTGCAGGTTTTCATTGATGCGCTGCACGTGATCTTTAAGCTGCACACGAAAGACGTGTTCTAGGTGAGCGTCGCCATATCTCGCCTCCAAAGCCTCAAGGAGCTGCTCATAAGTCACTTCCTCACCGAGAGCTTCCAGAACAGTTAAGGCCTGATCGCGCAGGCCTATCGGGAGAGCAGTCATGGCCTGACTTTTATTCCAGCCGTTCGCCTTTATAACGGCTTCAAACAGGATTTTGTAAGCTGACCAAGAAGAAGTCCCGTCAAACGGTGGCACTTTGAATCCACGTAGCGAAGGTGTTGTAGCTACTACGGGAGCTGTAATTCAATCCTCCAGTTTGAGGTCGTCCAGCGTTTTCTTCACGTCAGCCATCACGTTGTCAACCCGATTGTTCACTTGGTTGATTCTGGTTTCAGCTTTCTCGATTCGGGTTTCAGCTTTCGCGATTTGGGTTTCAGCTTCTGACAGGCGGTTGTCATGCTGAGCAACCCTATCCTTCAACTCCTTGATCTCCTTCCCGAAGGTAGCGTGAAGATCCTTCATGAGGAGCATCTGCTCTTTCAACCGACGGGCCTGTTCCTCTTGTCCAGCCCACAGCTGCTCTTCTAAACGACGGACCTGTACCTCTTGTACGCTCTGCAGCTGCTCTTTCAACTGAAGGACCCGTTTCTCCTGTCGGCGAGCCTGTTCCTCCTGTCGGCGAGCCTGTTCCTCCTGTCGTCGAGCCTGTTCCTCATGTCGGCGAGCCTGCTCCTGCAGCATCACCATCAGAGCTTTTAAGTCAGGTGCTGCAGATGTAGGAGCTACGGACGGGCCTGCAGCCGGCGGTTGGCCCTCCGACGTCTGCGGCGTTGCGCCACCAAATCTTCTTTGGTCCGTCTCCTGCTAGCGTTGACTTCGGGTACGTACACCCTCCGTTTCCTCCTTAGGTAAAATCCGCATGATTTTATCCCACTTCTAACACCAATTGTTACGAGCTTGAGGTTCGTGACAATAAAAATTGTAGATAGAATTACCTAAATTAACACTTTAATATTCTTTACACCAATTAAAACTTAAAACATTAACAAGTAATCACACTGATTCACTTTATTCCGCTCCGAAGCTTCGCTTGTCTCGCCAAATTCAATACTTCCCCGATCACACCTTGCAGCGCCTGTAAATACACATTAGCAGCGAAATATCCAGAAGATTCAAGTAAATACGCGCGCCAATCGACTAAGCATCGAAAGTTCGAGTGTCGGGCTTCTAGAAGCTTAGTTGTTCGTTTCGATACTAGATGGCGCTGTCGGTTGAAAGATTATTGATGTCATTTTCTGGAAAGCTCCCCTCGCTCTCGTCCCTGACGCTATGTGGCGCTAGTGCCGGATACATGACGTCGAATTATTCGCGCAACATTATTTTGTATCATGGATATTGTGCAATTAGATCCTTGACTTTAAAATTGTCGATTTATGTAAAAATATCAAACATTCTTTACTAAAATCTAGATATTGAATGAAACAAAACATCGATTATTTTCATCTATATACTTCTGTTATTTTAATGAAAATTTGTTGTTGCTTTTCCAACCTAATGTAAAAAGAGGACAATCAGTATTTTTTTCAAAAGATTTTTCTTTCGTATAGTTCAGAAAAAATATGGAAATCAGTAGGAGCATCTATTGAAGAGTACTGGCGATGACGGAAAACATACCATGTAACAAAATACTTGTGCTGAGTCCAGGCTCGTGGTAGCTTAGGGGCTGATCTCTCGCCGTAATCTTCGGAGTATGAAAGTTTGATCTCTGCCGGTACATATGAAATTGTTCTTTTAAATTGTTCCTTATTTTACAGAATTATGGTTTTGAACGAGCACACAGTCCACCTGTTGGTAACTGAATGCTTTAGCCCATAGACATCTACATCTTTCATCGATTGAAAATCAAAGTGTGGATGCACTCTCACACACTGAGGACTAAGATAGAATGGCCCGTTAACAGTAAAAAAGGTTCTCCGGTTTTCTACACTCATTTATGTTCTGTTATGTGTGTGGTCCTTCTTATGTCGGGCCATGGCCATATGGAAATAAAATAGTATATATTAATTACACACAATTTTATAGATACCAACTCATTAATGATGAGGTTGCTAAAACCATAGATTATAGTCAATCATGCTCGGATCGTGAGGAAGCCTTTAATTAGTGTACTCTTATAATTTGTAAACAAACTATAAAACGTGTTTAAAAAATAAATGGTAATTTATGAAAATATAGCACTAATATAAAATAATATATAGTACGTTATTTTATCATTCTTCATCACTACTGACACTTGATTCCACATCGCTCCCATCTTTCTTATAGTACACGCCATCGTTTTCTTTCAAATATCGGGCACGACTGTCATTGGAAATTATTTCAGCAGATTCGTTAAGCAGTTATGTAAATGAAAATACTCGTAGCAATAAATAAAATTACACACAGAGCCGTGTAGTGGCGGTTAAGAATATTCACTACCCCATATCTTCCCGTGGGTGTCGCAAAAGGCGACAAAGGGAAACAGGCAGTAGATGGGCAGCAGCATCTTTCTGATAACAGCAACTGTACGACAAAAAAAAACTGCGGTTGCCAACCCGCTCGCCAAGCGTGGCAACTATGGCAATATACCGCCCATAAACAATTACACAAATAGACGGCCCCCAGTCCCCGGCGGCCCCGCTATTCCTGGCTACGGTGGCGACCATGGTAACGGCGGGGCAGGGGGTGCTAAGAATCTCCGGTGGAGGTTCGGTTGCCACCTACGACGACTCGACCTGGCAACATTTAACGCACCTACCCTGAGGACTGACGAGAAGATCCTGGAGCTGGAAGAAGAGATAGACAAGTTGCGCTGGAATATTATAGGATTATCCGAGGTCCGAAGAGAGGGGGAGGACACGGTGATTCTCGAATCTGGCAACTTGTTCTATCACCGGGAGGGCGACCATCTGTCCCAAGGAGGTGTCGGATTTATCGTCCACAAGTCTCTCGTCAACAACGTTGTAAAGATCGGGAGTGTGTCGACGAGGGTCGCGTACCTGATACTCAGAATCTCCAAACGGTATTCGCTGAAGGTCATACAGGTTTACGCACCAACCTCGGCACATCCCGATAAGGAGGTGGAGGAAATGTATGAGGATATTTCCAAAGCCATGCATTCCTCCAAAACCCACTACACGGTGTTGATGGGAGACTTCAACGCAAAACTAGGCACAAGAGAAAACGGTGAGCTGAAGATAGGGAAATTTGGAGTAGGGCAACGGAACCGAAGGGGCCAGCAGCTGGCCGACTTTATGGAGAAAGAGGGACTCTTTATGATGAACTCTTTCTTCCAGAAGCGGCCCCACAGGAAGTGGACCTGGTCGAACCCCGACGGTTCGACAAAAAATGAGATTGACTTCATTATGACGACCAGACGCCAACTGTTCAGTGATGTCTCAGTGATCGCAAGGGTGAAAACTGGCAGCGATCACCGAACGGTTAGAGGCACATTGAACCTAAACGTTAAGTTAGAGAGGTCTCGTCTAATGAAGTCAACGCTCCGTCCCCCTCGTGCTCTAATCCAGAATCCCGAAAACTTTCAGCTCGAGTTACACAACCGCTTTCAATGCCTACAAGATTGCAATGCAGTGGACGATATGAATGACAGGCTCGTGGAAACTGTCCATGCGGTCGGAGCTAAGTTCTGCAAGACCCGCCGCAGAAGAATACAAAAACTCTCCGATCACACTCTTAATCTCATGGCTGTTAGACGGGAGATGAGGCTGCAATCGTCAACAGATTTGAAAGCACACAGGCAGCTGAACAGACAAATCTCCAAATACATGCGGCGAGACTTACGCAACTTTAATACTGCTCGTATTAAAGAAGCGATCGAGCGGAACCAGGGCTCCAAAGTCTTTGCCAGAAATCTGTATGCCAGTAAGAGCCAACTGTCAAAGCTGAAGACTGAGTGTGGCAGCGTCGTTTCCGGGACACCTGAGATTTTGAGTGAGATTGAGAGGTTCTATGGGCAGCTGTACACATCATCGTTAAAACCACACGCAAGTGTGAGTAACGATCCAAGAGCAAGTCTTATCCGACACTATTCCGATGACATCCCGGACGTCAGTCTAAGCGAGATTAGAATGGCTCCCAGCACCTTAAAAACGGCAGGGCCCCAGGCGAGGATGGAATTACAGCGGAGCTTCTGAAAGCGAGTGGAACACCGGTACTTGAAGTACTTCAGAAGCTCTTCAATTCCGTCCTCCATGGTGGCACTACTCCAGAGGCGTGGAGCAGAAGTGCGGTGGTCTTGTTCTTTGAGAAAGGCGACAACGCTCTCTTGAAGAACTACAGACCGATTTCCCTTCTGAGCCGCGTCTACGTGCTGTTTTCGAGAGTCATTACGAATCGTCTCGCACGCAGACTCGACGACTTCCAGCCTCCCGAACAAGCCGGTTTCCGAAAAGGCTTCAGTACCATAGACCACATACATACCCTGCGGCAGATTGTACAGAAGACTGAAGAGTACAATTTGCCACTTTGCCTGGCGTATGTGGACTATGAGAAAGCCTTTGATTCCATCGAAATTCGGGCGGTGCTGCAGTCCCTTCAGCGGTGCCAAGTTGACTGTCGGTATATTGAAGTGCTGAAGTGTTTGTACAGTAGGGCTACGATGGCTATCCGAGTACAGAACCAGAGCTCGAAACCTATCCAACTGCAGAGAGGTGTAAGACAGGGTGACGTTATATCCCCGAAACTCTTCACCGCTGCTTTGGAAGACGTTTTCAAGCTACTGGACTGGAAAGGATATGGTATTAACATCAATGGCGAGTACATCACTCACCTTCGATTTGCCGACGATATAGTCCTTATGGCAGAATCGCTGGAGGACTTAAGCACTATGCTCAATGAGCTCAATGGTGTCTCCCAACGGATAGGTCTTAAGATGAACATGGACAAAACAAAGATCATGTTTAATGTCCATGTCACACCTATGCCGGTAGTTGTTGGGAGCACTATGCTCGAAGTTGTTGACGAGTACGTTTACCTGGGACAAATAGTCCGACTAGGTAAGTCCAACTTCGACCGAGAGGTCTGGGCAGCGTTCGGGAAATTACGACATATCTTCTCGTCAGGTATACCTCAATCTCTAAAAACTAGATTGTACAACCAGTGCGTGTTGCCAGTGATGACTTACGGATCTGAGACGTGGTCCTTCACTGCTGGCCGTATGAGGACGCTCAAGGTCGCTCAGCGAGCTATGGAGAGGGCTATGCTCGGAGTTTCTCTGCGTGATAGACTCAGAAATGAGGATATCCGAAGTAAAACCAGAGTGACCGACATAGCCCAGCGGATTAGTAAGCTGAAGTGGCAATGGGCCGGCCATATAGCTCGAAGAACCGATAACCGATGGGGAAGAAAGGTTCTTGAGTGGCAGCCTCATACCGGCAGGCGTAGTGTAGAGCGACCCCCCACTAGATGGAGTGACGACCTGATAAGATTTGCAGGAAGTCGATGGATGCAGGTGGCTCAGGACCGTGCTTTGTGGCATTACTTGGGGGAGGCCTATGTTCAGCAGTGGACTTGTGAAGGGCTGTAATGATGATGATGATGAATAAATAAAAAATATTAAATATTATTTTGCAAATGTGTGTACCTGAATCTTTATCGCTCTGTTGATTAAATGTAACTTCATTGATAGACCTTCCAGCCACAATCGAGAGGGGATAAAGTTGTAGTTACATTCAAGTGAGCATTGCTCCAAATTGGTGAAATATATGCTGTTCGGAATTTATGATCTCGGAGCTCCGAGTGAGATGGCGGCAAATCAGATGCATTAAAACTCTTGACTTTTGTACGAAAGATATCATGGTTGGTATTTTAAACCCGCTGGCTTGAGTTTGGTACTACAGTTACCAACTACGAACGGCGTCATGGTGAATTTGGAAACTTTGCTGCCCACACCTATCTACATATATTAATAATAAAAAAGTTAAAAATAATATTGAAACAAATATGTAGGCATAAAAGACATGAATTCCTTTAACTTTAAAAAAATATTTGAGAGAAGAGACTGTCAGGTCGAAAAAAGTTTATTTTATGTAATTTTTTTTGTAAATTCTTTACGTAAGGTCATGTTTGAAGTGTTGTAAATAAAAAAAATTCTACACGATTAATTTTTTGTAATATTTTTTTCGCAGACCTAATGAATCAAACTGTATTTCGCATTCGTAAAAAAGGAATGTCATTGCTTTACTTTTTGAAAAATAATTTTATGAAAGAAAAATCTCGATAAAAATCTATTTAACATGGGTTGGATCATGATTATTACATCTAAAATGCCGCTGAATGAAAAAAAAACTTGTTCAGAAAGCAAACATTTATTCTTCGACAGTTATAAAAACATCACTTTATTATTTTATTTTGAGACCTACAGTCATCTTAGACCGTTTAACCCAATGGACGAGTAATGCGCCTAAAGCTACGAACAAAAAATTCTGTCACTTTTGGTGCGGGGGAGGAAACACTACTACATGGAGAGTACTGCACACCTACCCAATAAAATTTTGTGTCGTCATGGCACACAAATCTAAATCTCCAACACTATAATATTTTACGCAGAGCTGTAGATTAAATATATCAACATAGAAAAAGTTATGAGTGTAAGACGGACAAATTAATTGCGATGCTACCATATCGATATTTTAGATCGATAGTTTCCCTAAGAAAAACAGAAAAACTCACAAGCATTATCAAAATGCACTCGAACAATTAAAATCATCTTTTAGTTGGTTAGCGTAGCAAGTTTTTTTAGGGTTCCATAGTAGCACAACAAGAAGCGCCTATAGTTTCGCTAAGTTCAACAGTCTGTCGGTTTGTCCGCGGCTTAATACAGAGACTTCTAAAGAGGCATGGTTAAACATGAATACCAGGAATAAATAGGCTCCAAGTCCCAAAAACAAAAAGTGGAGGAACTTATGTTTTAAATAACAAGCCCTCAACACAAAATAAAATAGTTTTGAATTCGACATTTATATTAATACAATATAATGCTTTTGTGAAACAAAATAAAGTGTCTCACCTTAGTAATTAGTACAATAAATATTAAGGTATAAAATTACAAATAAAATTAAAAAAATATTTATTTGAGGCTGATCTTAGCGACAACATCGTTTATTACAAAACGGTATTTAAAGAAAAAAGTCACAAGTTTGCAAATAGTACTAGACATATTTGGTAAATAAATAAAACAAATAGGTGCTAGAAAAGATAAGAATTAAAGCAAGCGAACTTTTAAAGAGACAATTAATAGAAACTTAAAAGTAACATTGAAAAACTGCCCAGAACTAAATATTTTCTTTTATTTTTTTCTTTTTGGAAAATTTACGGCTTACATTAATAGTAAATAAATGAAGAGCAACTAGAGGGCCATCTAAAGTTTTCACCTACAGACGTTATGAACTTAAAAACAATAATTCAAGTCAGTAAAAGATTTACATCGATTAAGATAAATACAGTAAGTTAAAAAAATTAAACAGAAGAGTACTCAACAAAAAAAAATCGCTAAAACATTTTTGATTTGAGAAACACTGTTAATTAAACAAATTCAAGTCAACGCTATTGGAAATGTCGTTAAAAGTTCTACATGCACTTATCATAAAAAAATTGCCTGTATTTAGTCCAGGCATACGGCACATGGAGTAAGCGAGGCTTTTTAATTGGGGAACTCTTGTTGTAAATCCTAACCTACTTAGTAGCTCCGGACAGTCAATATTACCATTCACCGCGCGCAACCAGGCTAGACGTCACACCTATGTAACGTTGTTAGCAAGAATTATTCATTGTGCTAGTTAGAATCGGTTTATGTGTATAAAAGTTGTTGATTACGTGATTTTTCCAAGAAAAACTAAGGTTGACAAGAAATTAAAGTGTTAAAACAGTGTTTGAGTGTAATAACAATAACAAGTAGAATCTATTTCCTTTCAATTTAAATAATTGTCTCGCTGTATACTAATATTTTAATGTACCTTACATTCACTTTGTAATTAAAGAATACATCCTAGAAATAGATGACGTATTTCACCATCTGCGTAGTAATAGACGCAGCGTATTGGTTACGTAGTAGAATACACGAGTAACGAAATCTCGGAGAACCCGGTTCGAGCCCCAACCAGAGTAATACTTTTTTCAATTGTTAGTCATTGAAAAATATTCAAATTTTATATTATAATGGATTCAAATAGTAACTCGAAAAGCAAATGTGCAGGTTGTCCAAATATAATCAAAAGTCGTGAATATTTGAAATGCGCGTATTGTGGTCTCTGTTACGATTTATTGTGCGCAAACGTGTCTGCCCAACGATTTGAACTTACGAACAGAGACAATAAAAAATCGTGGAAATGTCATGGTTGTCGCAATAAACAACCAAAATCTGATAACACCAACACACCGGTGCGTACGCAACATATTAACATAGTTTCCGAAATATCGGATGCCCACGAGAATGTTGAGGATAATCACGACCACAATAATGTCACTATGCGGACAGCCCAAAAATTTATTATTGATGACTTAGATTCAGAGACTATGTTAAACATTAAAAATCTTCGGAAAATCATTAAGGAGGAATTAACGGCTGCTCTAAAATCAGTAATTCAAGTGCAAGTATCGGAACAGTTGGAGATAATCAAACAGCAAATTACCACTTTCCACGAATCGATGACATTTTTTAATGAAAAGTTCGAAGAAATGAAAAGAAACCTTGCAGAAAAATCAATTATTATAAAAAATCTTGAAGTTGATAATGAGAAATTGAAAGCTTCTGTTCACGGTATAAGGAATAATTTAAACATAATGGAACAATTCGCTAGATCGTCTAACATCGAAATACAATGTCTACCAGAAAATAGGGAGGAAAACATATTAAATACCGTTGTTCAGATAGGAAAAGTTATAAATTGTAATACTAACGAAACCGATATCTCGCACTGTATAAGAATTTCGAAACAAAATCCTCAAAGCACCAGGCCAAGATCGGTTCTTGTAAGATTTAATAACCAGCGTATACGTGACTCCTTCATTGCCAGTGCAAGTAAATATAACAAAGAAAGTAAGAGTAAGCTCAACACCAGCCTACTAGGAATTGCATCTGATCCACCGAAAACGATTTACATAGCAGAACATCTGACGGCTAATAACAAAGAACTGCATGCTGCAACAAGGGCTCGTGCAAAAGAACTAGACTTCAGGTTTGTCTGGGTCAAAATGGAAAAATTTTTGTGCGGAAAACAGAAAAATCTGAGTGTATTCACATTGTTAACGTGGATAGTTTAAAAAAATTAAGTCCTAATTCTGTATAGACTATAGTTTTTTTTTCACTATCAATGTCGCGTGCATAAAGATGACAGAATTCAATTCACGAAACTAAAGTAGACAGTTTATCATGGGGTTGTTAAATGTTCATTCACTTAATACGGGTTGGGATGAACTTGAAGCCTCATTTCAGTTGGCTAACTTTGATGTCGTTTGTCTAACAGAGACATGGCTAAAAACTGACTCTGATATTGGTGCTTATGCTATTCCTGGTTATAATCTCATACATAAGCCTCGTTGTGGCCGTGGTGGCGGTGTGGGTGTATATGTGAGATCGAATTTACGTGTAAAACAACTTAATCATCCCGATTCCATACTTGAACAATTATGGATTGATATTAAAATTAAGCGACATAGTTTATTAATTGGAATTGCTTATCGACCTGAGCTTGTAAGTCAAGATATCGCAATCGATGCTCTTGACGAATCTTTATCAATATTTGGATCTAATTACGAGCATGTATTTGCTGTCGGTGATATTAATATAAATTGTATAGATCGTAACAATCATGTAACTCTACCTAAGTGTTTCAAAGTTCTTACTAACTCATACAAGCTACATCAAATTGTTAATTTACCGACTCGTATAACGCCACATACTTCGACACTTATTGATGTCATATTTACTAGAGTTAATTTGCAGCCCACATCGGTAGATGTTGTACATAATGATGACTTAAGTGATCATGGACTAGTAATAGCGACATTTCCTATTAGTGTCCCTAATAGAAAACCCCGTACCGTGCAATACAGACCACTGACAGATAATGCCGAATATATTAAGAAAGCATCTGCATTCACTCCTTGGGAACTCATACTGGAGAATAATGAACTTAATGATATGGTTAATTTATTCAATTTTCTTATTTTAGACCTGATAGATACTTTTGCACCGGTATTTACACGTAAATTTAAAAATCCCCCATCTCCATGGATGACTAATACTCTTATGAATATGAGAAATATTCGTAATAAAGCTTGCCGGAAAGCTAAAAAATGTAATTCCGAATCAGCTATTAAATTTTACCAGGACATGCGCAACATATATAATTGTGCTGTTCGTGTTGAGAAACAGGCATATTTTACCCAATTTGTAAATAATAATATTAATAATCCGTCTTTAATGTGGCGGCACATTAATAAAACAATTAAGAACGGTTCTAGTAAATCAATTCCTGAACATCTTTTGGATGCCACAAAACTTAATACACATTTCATAAATAGTGTTCCTGTGTTGTCGGTTGACTTAAAACAGTTCGAAAATTTTGAAAGTACTCGTAGGAGTAACTTAGCGGAGTTCAATTTTAATAGAGTGAGTGCATCAGAGCTACAGAAGATTATTAATTCCTTTTCTTCTAACTCTAAAGGATGTGATGAAATTTGCATGAATATGATTAAGCTCACATTACCATACTCTTTAGTTGCTATTGAAGCCATCGTTAATAAATCATTATTAGAAGGAGTATTTGCCGACGTTTGGAAGTGCTCATTGATCATACCTATACCTAAGAAACAGAAAATAGACAGCTTTGATGACCTCAGGCCAATAAGTATATTGCCTGCCTTGTCAAAAATAGTTGAGAAGTGTGCACAGTCACAAATTACTAGCTATCTTAAAAATAATGCCATTCTTCCCGTCTTCCAATCGGGTTTCCGGCAAAAATTTAGCACAACTACAGCATTATTACACATCACGGACGATATTATTACCGCCGCTGATAATGGACAAGGTACCATTTTAGTGCTACTTGATTTTTCTCGAGCTTTCGACTGCGTTAATATACCACTTTTACTGGCAAAATTAAAAATCTTTGGTTTTTCCGAAACGGCATGTTCGTGGTTTCAATCATACTTCTACGGGAGGAGTCAAAAAGTAAAATGCACCTGGTGGAGCCACGTGTTTAAGGCTGCCGAAGTCTAGTTCCCCGGTCGAACCTTAAACCTATTACGCGAGATATTAACTAAAGTGGACTGTATATGCGGTTGCTTCTACGCTTACGTAAAGGCGACTACTATAGCATGCGGTATAATGCACTCGCTCTTCCCTAAAACTAAACTATTATTGTGCCAAATCGCTGAAAAGGAATCCTGCCTTATTAGGAGAACAAAAAATTGGAGCGGGTTAAAACTATGTAAGGCAGGAGCTAAATTAAGGAATGTTGACTCACCGGGGTTTCTTCTATCCTGTTGAGCACTATAGCTGCAACTTCTGGAACTTCTTCTGGAACACTCCGGAGAGAGGCGGTGCGCGACTATATCTCACACGAGGTGAGGGAACTTCTTCTAGACAGACACTCTGGGGCCCCAGGGGTGCGTCGGGAGAGAAGCGTTGTGGTTTCAGCGACGACTGCGGTGGAAAGAGGCCGCGCAACGGTCACGCGTGCCTTATATGTCCTCGGCCCCGATGATTACGTGACATTCTAGAATCATCTTCTTGCCCCTCCCACCCCACCACCCCGATGTGTCGATGGAGGATCGAGGAGGGTATGAATGATATCGTTTTGTCGGAAAGGAACAAGCGGCTTGGCACCTCTACCGTCAAATATAATAATCCAATGGTTTTTTTTTTCGCGCAACCAGCACCAATACTGAAGGTAATATTGATATTTCGGAGCCCCTATCAATTTCTAAAGGCGTTATTCAAGGTTCTATTCTTGGCCCAACACTCTTCGCCTTATACACAACAGACATAAAAAACGTAGTTCAGCACTCCAAATATCACCTATATGCCGATGACACTCAATTGTACGTCCATATGTCACCAACAAAAGACAGTATTACAACAGCGGTTACCAGCTTAAATAATGATCTAAAATTAATAGAGCATTGGTCAAAGTCTCATGGCTTGCTTCTGAATCCCAAAAAAGTACATGTATAATTATGGGTACACGTCATCAGGTTGCATCTATCAAAAAAATTGACCCAACTGTCATGATCAATGACGCAACCATACCTAGAAATAATTGCATTCGTAACTTGGGCCTTAATATGGATGAAGGTTTAACGTTTGTACAACACGTACAACAAAAATTAGGAAAATGTTTTGGGTCTTTAAAATCTCTTTACAAAATTCGTTCTTTTCTGAAACCAAACATCCGACTCCGTCTTTGTAATAGTCTTGTCTTGTCACATTTGCATTATTGCGACTTGGTATATGGTCCTTGCCTCTCACAGAAAACCATAGGGAGAATACAAAGGGTTCAAAATGCGTGTATACGCTATTGTTTTGACATACCTAGGACTAACCACATAACTCCTTATCTCCTCAAAAATAATATTTTAAGTATGAGTTACACCAGAAAATTAAAATATGCTTGTTTCGTACACTCATTAAATAATTCGCAATGTCCTCATTATTTATATGAAAAATTGTCTCCAAAATGTCGACTAACACGTTTGAGACGAAGGGGTAAACTATTATATATACTTCCAACGTATAAGCGTGTTAAAGCAAAAGGATGTTTCAAATATGCTGCCTCCAAAATTTGGAACAATATACCTCCTCCTTTGCAGGAGATCGTACATACAAATTTATTTAGAAAGAAATGTAAAGTATGGTTACTTGAACAACAAAAGTTGGAGGCAGGTATGAAGTATTATATATAACTACAGACTTAATTCTTACTAATACCATTGAGAGTCGTTGAAGTTTCTGGTAGGCCCAGAGGCGATTGTCTCCTTTACTTACTACTTACTAAATTTGCATAGCACATATGAATAAACATTTTAGTCTATTCTTTAGTTGTATTACGTCAATGCCAAAATTAGGTTAATATACTGTGTTTTTAAAATAGTCGGCTGTGGCAGAATACCAGCGGTGACCTAAAATCACCACATAGCTGAGTCACAGGCCGGTTTGTTTCATTACTGTTATGTTACTGTATGTTTCTAAGTTAAGTTTGTGATGATTTCTATTTGTATTTTTTTTAATAACATGTGTAAACTGAGACAAATAAAAAGCTTTATTATTATTATTATTATTATTGCCAATTTAAAAAGATAAAAGATATCTTCTCTGCGCGTTCGTACAGAGGCAAATAATGAAATTTTTTACACCGCGAAATGTAATTTT
Source organism: Parnassius smintheus behrii (assembly GCA_036936625.1). Taxonomy (NCBI): domain Eukaryota; kingdom Metazoa; phylum Arthropoda; class Insecta; order Lepidoptera; family Papilionidae; genus Parnassius; species Parnassius smintheus. The sequence continues at coordinate 45,508,056 of JAUPFT010000002.1, read as the reverse complement.
ACCAGTGTAAAATTGCGTCTTAAATTGCAGAAAACACAGAAAACGTCTACTCCTCTTTATTTAAAAAACCGTTTCCAGTATCTTTCTCTTACCCATAATCGGTTCCTTCGATCCTCCATCAATCTTTCTCTCTCTACACCTTTGCACTCTTCTTCCTTTTTCAAGAAATCCTTCACCGTAACCGCTGTGTGATTGTGGAACTCCTTACCTCTCCATATTCGTCGTGCTAAATCTCTTCACTCTTTCAAAATTCTTGTTAAATCGTATTATTTAGAACGCTATTAGATAAATTACTTTACCTTTCTCGTACTCTATTTATTTAATCTATTATATGATATTTTATATATAACTTTCACTTACTTTTATTTGTATGTATTATTGTATTTTTTTTATTATTATTTTGTATGCCCCCCTCTATTTGTAACTTTTGTTCGCATCATTCCTCTACGCAAAGGTTGTCTGAAAGAAATCACTTTCAGTGATAAGACCGCCTATTGTACATACTTTAATTAGTTTTAACTATATTGATGTTTCTGTATTGTGGTGTACAAAAAAGAATAAATAAATAAATAATAAAACGCTTTTGTACTTGCTTATTCCTATCTATATAAATGAAAATAATATTCTAAATAATATTCCCCAAAGATAAGATGTTTTACTCTTATTACTCACCAAAACCTTATCGCTATGTAAGTAAAAGTTTATACTTATTTACGCCACAACGACTAAACAGATTTGGATACTCTGAATTAACACAAGCTACATTTGTCCCGGAAATAACAGGAACTTTTTGGCTTTCTCTCATCCCCGTGGTCACAAGTCACGGGTACCGTTTAAATAACGAGTAAAATAAGTAAATAAATTTAAAATATAATAATTAAAGGAGGTTTTAGTATAGACATACCTATAGTTTAAAATTTTTGTTGAATTTATTTAATATAACGAAAAAATTATTCATTCACACTTTTATTATAAAAATAGGTAATCTTCTTTAGTTAAGTGTTTGATGATAAATTTTGATGCTTCTTCAACGAGAAATTATCGATATCGTCCGCTATCACTGTTACATCACACATCAATGTGACATCATTTGCAATTAAACACTTAACTCTACAGTTGTCGCGTGGATTACAATAGTAAATCACTGTAAAATAATTTCAAATTTGGATATTTCTGGAAACAAATGATCAGAAAAAATATGTAAACTGATTTGTGATCTAGCTTTGAAATTAATGTGATGTTTTCATATATTAATATGTAAAAGCTTTTTTTAATATATTATATTTTATGATTTTTAATATTTAAGCGAAGTTTACACATTGCTTGAAACTACTTTTACGGGTTTTATCGCGTTTATTTTGAATTATTTTTAATTCCCGACGTTTCGGGTGCTTTCCAGTACCCATGTTCACGGGGAATTGAGATAACTCACTTCCTGATGTCATTGTTATACCCGGAGTACCTGCAGCTTTTTATTTATTATTTACGGTCCGATCTATGCAAAATGAGCCGATTGTGTCTTGAAGTATTGCAGTGATATGCTTGGGTTTAGTTTTAATTTTATTGCTTATAGTGTCCCAAGCATGTGGTAGTACCCAGCCTTCTCATCTATTGAAATTAGGATGTTTTTTTAATTTCAATAGCATCACGTATCATCCTTGATCGAAATCGATGTTCTTTCGAAAGGATCTGTGGTCTATTAAATCTGATGTAATGGTTGGAGTCATCAAGGAAATGATCACAAACTGCAGACTTCCCGGAACGTTGATGCTTCACATCAGCTTTCTGTAAATCACCCACATATAGCTGATGTGAAGCTCTTTATTTTACTACAAAAGAAAACTTGCTACATATAACTTCACGATCTATGGTAAGGATAAATATAAAGGGTACTGTTACTTGTGGGACGAGACGATCGGACGCAAAGGATCTAACGACTTAAGTAATTTTGTATTCGACTTCATAAAAACCGGGGTTCAGGAAGGGGACAAGGAGTTTTATTTTTTTCCGATAGCTGTGGTGGTCAAAATAAAATTAGGACAGTATTCGCAATGTCTACATATGCTAGCGGTACATTTAATATAAATATAAATCTTCATTTCTTTGAAGTTGGACATTCACAATCAGAAGGTGACGCCATGCATGCACTTATCGAGCAGAGGAAAAAATATCTATGTACCGCAGCAATGGGTACCTTTGATAAGATTTGCTAAAAGTAGTGGTGAGCTGGATGAAGTGAAGGAAGTGAACCAAGACATGATATTGGATTTTAAACAGCTTTTGCCATATAACCAAAATTGGAAACACGATGTTAACCATACAACTCCTAGAGTAAAATTATGCACTATCATTTTATCAGTATCTTACCAAATATGATTAAATTTCAATATGATTATCTTAGTGACAATGAAATGGCTATAAATCTAGCTCAAGATAATAAGACAGTTTCTCTTCGGGCAGTTGGTCCCGTACCCGTCGCGTACCAAGGAACCTCAAAACCACAGAAATAGTAAATTTCAATATGATTATCTTAGTGACAATGAAATGGCTATAAATCTAGCTCAAGATAATAAGACAGTTTCTCTTCGGGCAGTTGGTCCCGTACCCGTCGCGTACCAAGGAACCTCAAAACCACAGAAATAGTAATTACGATTTCCGTGATCAAAACAATGAAAAAGAGCTACCAATTTCAGAGGCTTATATGCACCTTTGCCTTATCTTCGGCAAAGTATAAGAATTTTATAGGCATAAGTAATAGCAACGCCATTCCAACAATATATCATGGTTATTTTATAAATTTACCTGATCTGAAAGTAACTCTACCAAATAATGTACTGAATCTGATTAAGAAGTATTGTTTTAAAACTATGATGTAAATTTTACTTAGTATATAAATTCCTATATTGTATGTATATTAAAAATTCTAAAATTATATCTTACAGAAACAAACATTTCATAAACACTCACACCTGTCACCCAGAGGGGTAGGCATAGACTACAGACTTCCATTTAGCACGATACTGATATACCACTCTCGCCTCCTTCACATCCATATTCCTACACATACATGCTCGTCGGTTAAGGGTTCTCTTAATTTGGCCCATTTTCAATATATTGCTAATTTGGTGGATAAACTTTCGCCTAGGACATCCCTTTCCGACTCTTCCGTTCACTTCTGCAACATAAATTTGATGTGTCACTAGTTCCTCGTTCATTCTTTTTACATGATCAAAGAAGATTACAGAGGCATTCCTTTCTTAATTGTGTTTTAAAAACCACATGTACAGATCCCAAAAACCACTGTTAGGTAATAGGGTTCATGAAATAAAACTCAGCGTTAGCAGTAGGAGTCAACAAGCATCGTATATTATGTAAAGAAATCTTATATACAATTCAAAACAAATCTTTACAATGCGATATAAATAACACAAGCTTCGGATACAACGACATCTAGTTAAATCAAAATAAACTATGTATATGTATATATATATATATATATATATATATATATATATATATATATATATATATATATATATATATATATAAACAAATTATTTAACAGATTTCATAAATCCCGCCTGCTATGGACGGATTGTACATATATTGTACATTATTTTAGTTTTTTTTTTTTATACGAATCAGTAAACTGAAGTGGAAAAGAGCCGATCATATAGCCCGAAGTACCGACAATCGATGAGAATGTAGAAAATTCGCTTCACGGTTTTTTCGAGTGACTGTCTCGTACCGACTATTGCAATAAAATGTTTTAAGGAGTTCATCAACATTGTCAATTGCTTAAAAAGTTGCCCATGCATGCTGCTGCTACCAGTCTGTAGGATTTGGTTCTGTCTTATATAAATGAATTTACCACTCGGGGTCGATCATAAAATTCGCTCATTAGTCGAGATAGAGATGAGATTGACAAGTGGAGCAAAAGTTTGCGTATAGGAAATGTTAGACTGAACTTGCCACTGTGAACTGCGACTATGGTTTGACTTGAATTTCTTAATTTATTTTCTTTGAACGAATAATATAAATAATCAGTAATTAATTTGTTTCTTAAGGTTTTGTTGTTTTTGCAATAACGCTATATTTATAAACACAGACTTTAAGAAAATTTGTTGTGTAAGATATTTTCTATATATTAATACTTGAAGGGAAATCTTGGTATCCCTTTAAGTACTCGTATATTGCACGCACTGAGGTGAGTACTTTGATTGACTGATTAAGCTGTGAGTTTTGTGTAATTTCAAATATTACTTTTTCAATCGTGTGTAATATGTAAAAAAAGCGTTTATTTTATATTGTGTATATTAAATATGCGTGTATTTAACAGCTTACTTAAAATGTCCGGCGACCACTAGTGTAAAACAAATAGTAGTAAAATTATATGCAAGGCTTTAATGTGTAAGTAAACGTAAGATATTTATATTATTTTCTTTTGTTTCAGGTAACATGTCACTTGTACATAACATTTGACGACTCCCTTACATCCCATAAGGTAAAATCAACCTGAGCAGGCGATTGGATTGGGAGTTACTTCGGTCAGTCATTAATATTTTTACAAGTATTTTTACTTCTTATCTTCTTCATGTTCTTCAGCTCGTGAAATTTTACTACCGGAAATGAGCCTCATCCGTTATAGGGATTTGCTGCAGCCGTCACGCTGGGATTAGTCGTACAGTTTTACCTTCGGTCGAAGGCCGCTTCCGAAAGATATCCGATGGTATCCGGTTGGCGGGAAAGCATTTGCCCTAGTTGCCTCTTAGACACCCACGGGATGAAACTATGATTAAAAACACTACCAAGGGAAAACAATTTTTATATCTTATCCGTTAACAAATGCATGAAGTTATGTCTGGATTGCCGACGCAGTTACGAACAAAGACTGAATATATTGGGTAATATTGTATATATCCTTAACATACCTAAAAACATATAAATAAAATTGTATATTATATCAAAATAACTGCCTTATATTGAGTGAATATTACATTCAGTTATGTTTAAAGAAAACCTCTTAGGTGAATATAAGGCAGTTATTTGGATATTACAGACAGATAATTTGATTATATTTATGTGTAAATGTGTATAAATAGAGCTAATAGCACTGATAGGAGTTAGTATTGAGTCACAGTAAGATTATGAATAATAAACAAATTACGGTCATCAGTTCCTCCAGATTGAATTACGGTCTAAACGGAGACTAGCCATCTGCGTAGTACATGTCTATGGTGTCTGAGTGTATCAGGCACAGGTGATATCTCTATATATACGACACACATCTTCAATGAGAGTGACAGTCTGGCAACGCTATCTTTGCGCCACAAGCGAAGCGCACCGAGGCCTAAATCACGCTAAATGCCATTGAGCTATACAACACTAGAGGAGCAAACCACATTACCGCGCGTCGAAAAGAGTGTAACCACTATCCAAACGCGACGACGTAGGTTTGAAACTAATAATAATTTTAAGTAAACATATATCTATCTCACTTACACAAGTTGCGAAAACAATATCGTCGTCGTAAGATTAGATAAAGATAGACACACAAACATGCAATGGCGGGTTGGTGTGGCTTACTATATGAAATTTTACCTAAAATACGCAATAAAAATGAGTATTTTTTAAGCTGCAGTTAATTGTTTCTATATTAAAAAAGTATATTTTATTTTAAAATCTTTATTACGTCCCCTTAGAAAAAAGGGATACAAAGCTTATCAGATGAATAGAAGTAAACATAATGATGAAATAAAACGTATTTTTATGGTTCTAATAAATCAAACAATATAAAGTAGGTATCTAATAAAATATAATTAATATAAAATTTATATGAAATTATAAATAATATAAAATTATTAATATAAAATAGGTAATAAAATATATTTAATAGATAATTCATGAATAAACTAAAATAAGAATAATTAATTATTTTGTATGAAAGTTAAAACGTGGTTTTTATTATAATTTCCAAAATATTTAAAATCAGAGGTAACAAATTAACTTACTCCATTAATTATACAATCTCCCATTAATGTAGGATAATCACAAATGCGGAAAAGTGGCAACATTGAACCTAAATGGCAATATTCGATAATTTTATTTAATTATTTGTGGTTTTTTACGTTTATATGAAAACAAGAACTAAAAATTATGTGTTGAAAGTGATGCCGCTTGATTTATTACGTTTTTATGACCTTGAACAGCATTCTTTCACTACACATTTACCCATTTTTGTCGCGGCGCAACTCTGTCGGCGTCACATTGAACAATGAACTCACGTTAGCTAGGCATATGGCTGTGGCCATATGTGCAGTGGCAACGCTTTGGCGCGCTTATTACTGATCTAGGGTTATATAAATCGATGCTAAATGCAAGCTAAATAAAACTTTATCGCTGCGCGCTAGTGTCCATATTACTTTGCATCTTTTTTTTCACGCCGGACTTTCCGTGGTTTTTAAGGGATGGCAATAGAAAGTAAAAAAATACATTGCGAAATGTTAATTATGTTACTTAGATGAAGTACTAACTAATATTCTGACTACGATTGACTAACCATACTTTCGCCCATATGAGAGTTCTGCGATGCCTAACGCATGCAAATTTTAGGTTTATATATATATATATATATATATATATATATATATATATATATATATATATATATATATATATATATATATATATATATATATATATTAAAGGTTATTCTTCGGGAATCGTAACGCTTGGGAGAAATAGGTAGATAGTGCAAACAACAAATAAACCTGAAATACGATTTCCAACAGAAATGTGATCCATTCTACTTAGTTAAAAATCTTGTAAGTATACAAAGTTTTAATTTCAGTATTTTGTGTTATTATGACTCAAAATATTTTGATATAAAAAGACAAGTATAGGTATGTAAGTAAATACTTGGATAGTGAAGTAAATTTTAACTAATTTTTGTAATGAAGTACTTAGGTATTTCTTCTGTAGACCAAATTATTACTTAATTCTTTTTTGCTGTGAGTACCTATCTAACAAAAAAAATTAAATAAACTCACCTTTCATAACTTCCTTCTAAAATTTTTCGGTAACTTAAAGAATTTGTTGGTCATTTAACTTTGTATCCATCTAAGCAACTAAATTTATCAAATAGGTAATATACATATTATTTAACTTTTAAAATACATTAAAAATTTTACAACTATTTACATAAAACTATTTACGTAAACAGCGTTAAAAACTTTAACATTCAGTCGCCTCCAACGCGCTAGCCCTGACTGCGTTATTTCGCCCGGGCACGTCGCGATTTTAGGTAATTATTTCACGCAGGTAGCAAGAGTAATAGAGGCCTGGCTATATATATAGAACAGCTCTGTACAAGTAAACTTGCGCCCTCCTTTCTGCCAAGGAGGGTCGCGTTCGTATACGGCTTAGAGATCTCTAGTCAGATCGTTAAGCCAATTCCTAAAAGGTTGGGTTTAGTGGGTAAAAGTCGCCACATAACCACGCAGCCGGCTGCGTGGTATGCTATGAGCATTCCCAACCTCCCTCCCCCGCTTTCCGGAGGGTTGCCCATATTTGCTTCGGGCGCAAAAAAAAAAAAAAACAAGTAAACGGAGCATTGACTGCTCCCGGGCAAATCAGTTTTTTCTACAAGTGCCAAAAGGGCTCATATTACGATGGGACGGTATCCGACCTGACCGGAGAGAGATCAGGCGCAGGACCCAAAGGCTTAACGTGCTTTCCAAGGCACGGGAGTGAAACACCGCTAATACCCTAACTCCGGGCTGCTCCTGAGAATTAAAGATTAGAAAAACCCTACAACTGAGTTTGAATCGACCCGGGATACGAACCCGGAACGTCCTGATCATTAATCGCGTTTAAGACCACTAGAGTAATGAGGTAGGTAGTCAGTAAAATAGTAAAGTAGTAGTAAATAAAAAAATAAGTCCAATACTGGCCCATTTTGCTAATATGTGCCTGTCAAAAGGTGTTTATCCTGATTTATTAAAGAAATCAATCATTCGCCCCATATTTAAACATGATGGTTATTTAGATTACATTTTTTTTTCATTTTATCATCGGTCAATAAGATTGTTGAAAAGGTGGTTGTAGGACAAATAAGTGACTTTTTGGAACAGCATAATATATTATCAGAGGCACAATACGGATTTAGAAAAAATCGTAGTACAGCTTCCGCACTTGCACTATTTTTGGATTTAGTTAACGAATACTTAAATGAAGGAAAACAGGTATTGGTTTTGTTTATTGATTATAAAAAAGCCTTTGATACTTTAGACCATAATATGAATGGAGGAGTGTGGAATCAGGGGCCCTACAAATAACTCTTTCCGTAGCTATCTATCTAATGGAACGCTTCGCAATGTATTGGATGGCGTTGTGGGAGAGGAGGCCGGTATTAGCTTGGGTGTAAAGACCGGTTCTGTTTACGGTCCTGTGGGTTATATTTATGCATGTAAACAGTGTATCTAATGTAATAAAAAACTGTCAAGTGTATATGTAACTGTCAAGTGTTTACGCGAGCGAGCGTGAGCGTACGGACGTGTTCGGTGTATGTAGTATACCAGGCGGTCCCATAATGAACTGGCCTGATATAGTTCAACGCGACATGTCGCTACATGTTGTGTTGCATTAAATAGTACGTTTATCGTGCACTTAATATAAGAAACATGCATCGACATGAAATGCTTAGTCTTAGTTTAACAGGCATTTGAATAACGAGAGTCGCGTATTTTTTCAAAATGTCGAAAACTGAGTATCGAAGTGTCATAAAGTTTCTGTTTAAAGAAGGTTTATCCCCTGCCCAAATAAAAGAACGATTAGATGGCGTGTATAAGGAGTCTGCCCCCTCCTATAGCACATTAAAAAATTGGGTGAAAGAGTTTCGCCTCGGGAGAGAAGCCATCGAAGACTTTGGCCACGATGGTCGACCTGTGGAAGTGCTCACTCCCGAAACAATTGCTCTTATCGAAGAGGAGGTTCTGAGCGACCGCCGTTTGAAGATTAGAGAAATTGCAGCAAGGCTTGGGCTCTCTAACAGTACCGTTCATCGCGCGATCCATGAACATCTTCACATGAAAAAAGTGAGTGCAAGATGGGTACCGAAACTTCTTTCAGCGGTACAGAGACAGGAAAAAGTGCGCTGCGCTTCGGAGTTTTTGGATCTTTGTGGCGAAAATCCAAAGACTGTGATCGAGCGGCTAGTGACTGGTGATGAAACTATGATCTTGTATTATGATCCACAAAGCAAGCGCGAGTCAATGGAATGGCGTTATAAGGGTGAAAACCCCCCTAGAAAGGCAAACGTGCAACAATCGACTAAAAAACTGATGTGCACAATATTTTGGGATTTTCAAGGCATTTTGATGGTGGATTTTAAAGAACGTAATACAGTCGCGAACGGAGAATATTATGCTTCTTTAGTATATAAATTACGAGACAAGATAAAGGAAAAACGAAGAGGCAAGCTGTCTAAAGGTGTCCTGTTGCTCCATGATAACGCCCCTGTTCATACCGCTGGTGTTTCGAAGGATACAGTTCGTCAATGCGGGTTCACAGAAGTTCAACATCCACCTTACAGTCCAGACATGGCCCCGTCCGACTATTATTTATTTCCAAATTTAAAGCGGGACTTAAGAGGAAGAAAATTTTCAAGCGATGAAGAGTTGCAAGCGGCCGTCTTCAGTCATTTTGAGGATAAAAAATGTGATTATTTTTATAAAAGTTTAGATATGTTGATTCACAGATGTCAGAAGTGTGTTAGTATTCATGGTGATTATATTGAAAAATAAAATTGGTTTCGTTTCATTTCCTTCATTGGTTCATAGTTAGGCCAATTCATTATGGGACCGCCTACGTATATTTTAAAACAAATAAAAAGTTACTCGCTAGGAAGTGTCAAATGGGGACTAAATGTAATGGGTGTGATTCTGGAATATTTGAAATGTTATATATGGAGTGTTCGCAAGAAACATGTAAAAAGTTATCTCACTTAAAATGTCTGGCAATTACAGATAAAACATTTGAGGCTTTCACTCAGGAGTACAAGGAAAACTGGATATGCCCTTAATGTATACGGAATATCCCAAAGAGAGATAATTCCGATACCGCTGTTCGCGGGAACACAATAATGAATAGGACATTTACACCAACCAATTTCGTAAACACTGAGCGCAGGCGAACAAAGCAGACCGATGTACCTATGGTCGAAAACGAAGGTAACTTTTTTGAGATGATGAGAAAATTTCGATTAGAAATGAAAAATAAATTAGAGAAGCAACTAAAGGCATATAAACAACTCGAGCACAAATTTATAAGTACAGAAACAGAGTTAATTAAAGTACAAAATATATTTAAGGTAGTTCAAGAAAAGGCGAGTAAAGTAGATTCGTTAGAAAACAAAATTAAAATATTAATAGAAAAAAACGAAAGGCTGGAATCTCTTCAACCGGGGACTAATATTAAGAATTATAGAGAAGCAACTCAATTATCACCAGTACTACCAAATTCACTTGCAAGTACTGTCAAACAAAATCAAAATGCAAAGGAATTTGTGGCCACGAAACAGGCCACGACATCTGCTACCACAGAGGTACAAGCCGAGAAAATAAGTAGTATGAAACCCAATACGGAAGAAGAAATTAAGAAGAAAGAGACAGAGAAGAAAAAAGAAAGTGAAGAATGGACGGTCATTCATAGGAAAAAAATAGGTACCCGAACAGTGAAGTCAAAAGAAGAGATAACACAACCTCTCTAGAAATTCAAGGCACAGAGCGGAAGAAATATTTACATGTCTGGAGGCTTAAGAAGGAGACTACCACAGAATGCGTAGAAACGCATGTAAGAAAAATTTGTGGGCAGGATATAGCTGTCAAGGTGGAAAAAATTAAACATAAATCTGAAAGAGATTATGCATCCTTCATAATAGGTGTACCAGAGAGCAAATATCAATTACTATGCCAACCAGAAAATTGGGCGGTGAATATAGAGTTTTGTGAATGGGTGTGGTTTCGCAAGCCAACCAATAAGTCAAAGAACCAATAAATGTATCGAGGTATTCTACCAAAACGTAAGAGGCCTTAGGACTAAACTGGATGAATTTTGTGAAGGTGTATTTATACACAAAGCGGATTTGTTCGCTATAACCGAAACTGGTTGTAATAATTCAATTAGGGACGCTGAAATATTTCCGTCTGGTTATACAATAATTAGAAGTGACCGAGCAGACGGACGTAAGCAAGGCGGCGCATGTTTAGTGGCCACACTGAGGTTCGAGTTGCGACCAGTGGCGATTCCCGGTGACGTCATCGTAGACAATTGTGTATTCGAATGCGCAAGTGCAACTGTTTATTTACATCAGAGATTTTTATTTTTAAGATTTTTATTTTAATTAAGCGTTATTTATATACCTCCAAAAAGTACTGTAAGTAAGTGAGACTGATTATATGATGTTATTTAGGATAATAGAAAATTTTTGTGATATGTATAGCGCTGTGGTAGTATTAGGAGATTTTAATTTACATTCCGGTCCGTCATCTGTTAATGATTATTATGGTATATTTTCAGGCTTATTGTGGATTCACTCAGAGCAACAGCGTAGAGAACTGTATTGGTCGTTGCTTAGATTTAGTGTTAAGTACATGGGATAGTGTGTGCGTGAGTGCGGCGCCTACACTAACGGCGCGGTAAGGGTCGAGAGACACTGCGGTGTCTCTCGACCCTTACCATCCCGCACTCGCGGTATCGGTCCGGTGTCCCACGCCGACGCCCTCATGCTCGCTGACGGCAGACTTGGCCGTCGCTGGTGATACTTTTCCGAACAATAACAAATATTACGTACCGGAGCGATGGAATTTTAAAAAAGCAGATCTGTTAAGACTATATTCGTCCATAGCAGCTGTAGATTGGGGTCCTATGTAGGGTCTTAATTTAGAAATGAGTTTAAATTATTTTTATGACATTATTTATTCAGTTATAGATGACTGCGTTCCAAAGAAAAAGCGAAACGTTGTGAGCTCGAGGTATCATTACCCCTATTGGTTCACACCTGAAATAATTCGCAACATAAAATTAAAAGCGATTCTGCACAAAAGGTATAAATCGAGTGGGTTAGCGGAAGATTACGGTAAATACTCGCAGTGTAGAGCGAGAGTAAAAAAGATGATAGGTATTGAGAAGACACTTTATCAGCACCGCGTCCAAAATCACCTACATAAAGAACCAAAGGCATTTTGGAACTACAAAAAATCTCAAAGGGGTAGTAGACACTCACGGTCAATATTACAGGATGGGGAGGCGTTAACGGGTCAACAAAGTGTTGAAGAATTCGCGAGGTATTTCCACTCGGTGTATAGCACGAAACAGGCAGACTTAGACGTGAACGCGTGTATCATTAATGCTGGTGGAGGTAATGGTGGTGCGCGCGTGCATCTAGACCGCTTAAAACTAGAAGAAGTTAGAAATGCGCTACAGCGGTTAAAGCCTAAGTCTGCCGTAGGACCGGACGGCAGACCTCCCTACGTATTTAGGGACTGTAGGGAAGTGTTGGCTGAACCTCTAGTTCACATATATAACCTTTGCATTGAGTCGGCGGTGTTTCCCGAGAGGTGGAAAATAACACGAGTCGTGCCGGTGCCCAAGAAAGGTATATCAACTAAAGTAGAAGGATATAAACCTGTAGCTGCCCTGTCAACACCGGCGAAAGTGTTGGAGTCTGCTATACATAAGAATGTACTCTCGCAGGTAAACACCCAGCTGACAGATGCTCAGCATGGCTTTCGACCAGCACGGAGTACCGCAAGCAACCTTCTGAACTACATGGCTGATATCGTGCCGGTAGTGGACAGTGGAGTACAAGTGGACGTTGCTCGACTTGGTCGGTAACGACGTATTACTTAAAAAGTTAGCAATCGTTGGTTTTACTCCACACTTACTACAATTGTTTGCCAGTTACATGAGGGACAGGCAACAATGTGTGGAATACGCTGGTTTCGTATCGAAACCATATTACACTCGACCTGGTGTGATTCAAGGCAGCAATCTCGGTCCTCTCGAGTTTACATTAATGATAAACGATCTGCCGAATGTTGTGATTGACGCTAAATGTTTGCTGTTCGCTGACGACCTCAAGCTGTATCTACCGATCAGGGAACTGGAGGACTGTGAGAGGTTACAACGCGACATTGACAGGGCGTGGTGTGAGGATAATAAATTGCAGTTTAATTCATCTAAGTGTGTAACGCTAACTTCTACTCGCGCACGCGATCCCGTGCGCTATACTTATGCACTGGATGGAGTAGCCTTGCCACGAGTGAACGAGGTTAAGGATTTGGGTGTTCGTTTCACCTCAGTACTTAATTTCCAAAATCATATAGCGGACATCTGCAAGAAAGCGTATCGCAACTTAGGTTTTATACTGCGCAGGGCTCGTTGTTTCACTAACATTAAAGCCATTGTAGCACTGTATAACGCCTCAGTTAAGAGCCAGCTTGAGTGCAACGCGGTTATCTGGGCTCCACATGAAACTAAATATAGTCTCATACTGGAGAGAATTCAAAACAAATTTGTTACATTTCTGTATTTCAAATATTATGGCGTATATCCTTTTTATCCACTAAAATATCCAACCTTATTCGTTTTAGGTATGGTGGGATATAATGAACTCCGTGTTAGGCGGAACCTCGCATTAGTATCATATATTCTTCAAGTAATAAGAGGAAAGATAGACAATCCTTATTTCTTGGAGGGTATATATTTGAATGTGCCGGAGAAATACGTGTGGCGAAGGCGACGGCCGCGGCTGCTGGCGGTACCACGCGCTCGCACCAACTTGCTGCGGGAGGCGCCGCGCACTCGCGCCACCAGACTACTTAACCTTATCCATGAGGAAGTTGACATATTTGTATGTTCTATGAGTGAATTCTCAAGGGCTGCATTATTTATAATATGTTATAATAATTAAAATGTTTACTGTTTTCACTAGCGCATTAGGTCATTAGATCCTGTAATGATAAATTTGGCTGAATAAATAAATAAATAAATAAATGTATGTGGATGACATGTGCTTGCTATTTGCCTCTAAAGAAACAAAAGAATTGCAAAATAATATACAATTGAATGATAATGGCATAATTCTAAATTTTAATAAAACAAAATGCATGCATATACACTTTCCATATAATGCTGCAGCAAAAAAGACGAAATTAAATGAGATAGCTGTTATAGGCCACGGTTTTGAGTGCTTCTATAATAATAAAATTAATTGTAAATATAAATAAATAGAATTTGTTAAGAGATTTAAGTATTAAGGATTGATTATTGATAAAAACTTTAATTGGAAACCTCAAATATCTGATGTATGTGCAAGGTTGTCGGCTGTAATATGTAAATTTTATTATTTAAAATATATCTTGAATAAAAAAACTATGTATCTTCTATATTATGCTTTGGTGGAATGCCTCATAACCTATGGACTTGGTGTGTATGGTCGTACTTTTTCTTCCTATTTAAAGGACATTAAAATCTACAGACAAGATTTCTAAAACATCTTGTAAATGAAAAAGTTAAAGAAAATTGTAAGAAAGATTATGATAAGTTTAAGTAAGACGACTTGATTTATTTTTCATATAAACTTAAACCTCCGAAACAGAAACCTATTTTTCTGCAGTTACGCAATTTTTCAAGAATAAATATTGAGAGTCTCAGGAGAGACGCATCTTCAATTGATTTTGGCCCTTTGGTGGCAGCTTCTAACGTCGATGATAAAATATCCTTTCTAAATAATAGCATCCTGAATCTGTATAATATTCATGCTCCGGTACATTATGTAAAAGTTAAGCGTCCTCCTGCTCCCTGGATGACTAAAGGGGTACAGGTGGCAATGGCACGGCGAGATCGGGCTTTCCAGAAGTATAAAAAGAATCGCTCAGAAAAAAATTGGTCTAACTTTAAAACGTTAAGAAACAGATGCAATCAGGTGGTACGAAATGCTAAACGCCGCTACATTCATGACAAAATAACTAATTCTTCGCCCACTGATGTGTGGAAATTCCTCAAGTCTATCGGAATTAATAAAACTAATTCTCCGGAATATGACGCCTCTCTCAATTTGGATGACATTAATCGTCACTTTGTTTCTATTACTTCATTGGACCCACAAGTCCGTTCTCAAACAATTGCTTCTATAGAATCAATGCAGCGTCTCCAGATCCCTGACTTTTGTTTCTCCCCTGTTACTCAGGATGAAATTAAAAAAGCTCTGTTAGCCATTAAATCCAAGGCTGTGGGTTATGATGAAATTAGTAAGCAAATGGTGTCTATGATTCTTGAGTACCTTCTTCCAGCTATAACACACATTATAAATTATTCTCTGGACTCAGGTCAATACCCTTCTGCATGGAAAAAAGCTTTTGTAAGACCTCTTCCTAAAATACCTAATCCTGTTTTCCCTAACCATTTTCGTCCTATTTCAATTCTCCCATACCTCTCTAAGGTTCTGGAAGCCTGTGTTTTTAAGCAAATATCTGTATTCGTTGCAAAACATAACCTGCTGAATGAATTTCAATCGGGGTTTCGCTCTGGTCACAGTACTACCACTTCGCTTATCAAAGTCACAGACGATATAAGAAAGGGCTTAGATGAGCAAAAATTAACAGTGGTGGTGCTTATTGACTTTTCAAACGCTTTCAACACAGTGGATCATGGTATCCTCCTATCCATCCTTAAACACCTTAAATTTTCATCCCCAGCCTTGGAATGGTTTTCTTCTTATATTCGCGGTCGCCAGCAATCGGTTCGCTCAGGTCAGCGGTTTTCTGCATGGGCTGAAATTGAATCTGGTGTGCCGCAAGGCGGAATACTTTCTCCTATTATGTTTTCCTTATTTATAAATTCTATCTCCTCAGTTTTAGATTGTTCGTACCATCTGTATGCGGATGATCTCCAGCTCTATGTACAATCAAGCTTAAACAATCTTAACTTTGTAATACACAAATTAAATGATAACCTGGAAGCCATAAGAGAATGGTCATGTAAATATGGCGTTTCTGTTAATCCTGCCAAATGCAAAGTTGTAATATTCGGAAGTTCGCAATTATTGGCTAAGGTTGATTATGGATATCTCTCTCCTGTATTTTATAATGGAAGTTTGATTCCATATTGTGATTCCATAAAAAATCTTGGCCTGTACATGGATAAAACTATGACCTGGAAATTGCAGATCTCTGAAGTTAGTCGTAAAGTTGTTGCTACCTTGCGTTCCCTTTATCGTCTTAAAAATTTCCTACCCGTCAAAACCAAGCTAATGCTGGTTCATTCCCTTATTCTACCTATTATCGACTATGCCGATGTATGTTACCCAGATCTGTCAGAAAATCTTCTAAACAAGTTGGAGCGCCTTCTTAATAATTCCATAAGGTTTATTTTTGGTTTACGTAAGTATGACCACATATCATCCTATCGTTCAAAGCTTAAATGGCTACCTATACGTCAAAGGCGATGCTCTAGAATTTTACTTGTACTATATTCAATTTTAAACGATCCCAGGTCACCTTCTTATCTTAAGGATAATTTTCATTTTTTTCATCCGATCGACGGTCGAACATCCCGACAGTCAAACCGTCTGAGGTTAAGGTTTCCACAGCATAAGTCAAATTTTTTCAGGTCGTCTTTTACGATACAAGCTATACAACTTTGGAACACCCTCCCCAACGATATTAAGAATGCCACAAATAAAAAAGCTTTCAAAGTTCTTCTCCGAAAACATTACCTGAAGGAAACTACTAATTAACATTATTTTTCCTTAATTTTGTCTCCTTTCTTCTTTTTTACTTCAAATATTTATCTCAATATATATTATTCAAACATTATATTATATATATATGTATATATGTGTATGTATGTATGTATGTATATATATATATATATATATATATATATATATATATATATATATATATATATATATATATATATATATATGTATATATATGTATGTATGTATTATTGTACGTATATTGATACTATATGTGTGTATATTTAAATGTAATGTGTATGTATGTAATTTGCATATATGTATATTTTAGTGTATAAGCACTTATTTACGTATAATGGTCGCACCTGCCAACAATTATCCTTGCCACCCAGGGTTGACTGGCAGAGAATGCCACATGGCATTAAGTCCGCCCTATGTACCCTTTAGCTTAAGGTGTTACGTGTAAGTTTATAAATAAATAAATAAATAAATAAGTTATTCTCTATTTATAAAATTTTACCGGTAAAATACAAAGTTAACATGCTATTAGTTTTGGAAAACATTAATAAAAACCATTATAACGAAAAATTGGATAATAAATATAGAACCAGGAAAGTTGTATTTGGAATTGATAGAGTGTGGAATTTACAGTGTTCATATTTTAAATTTCTAGTTGTTTGTAATAAATAAGTACTTATTTAATTTAATTATGTAATAGGATATAAGAGTGCATTTATTCGCCAACAAACTGTCTTTACAGTTTGGCGAAGTTATGAACTTATGTAATATTTTTTTTCCTGTAAATGTCATTAAATAAAAAAAAGCCCGAGAATATAATGAAGCACGAAGCGTAATATGTTTCAACAGTAGTAACCAAACGACATAAAATTTAGTATTTTTTTTTTTGGGTAATGCAGAAAATAGTCGGATTAATTTTAAGAAATGGTTTTCTTTAGTATGCTACTGGATTTGACTTCATTTTCTAGTCCTATTGTATTATACCTAACCTATTAAATGAAAACTAGTGTTGTGGTGGCAGTCTAAAAGAATGTATCACTAGAAATGATTTAAAACAAGAAGACTTATATATTATTCATCATCTTCATTTTATTTTTTTTAATTTTTATAATTTACCGTAACTGTTAACTCCCTTACATAGTTCCTTTTCGTATCTTAGTGCATATTTAGTACAAATACAATATATTATATGGAACCCTCAGCGTTTTCCGTATAATATTTATGTCATTTGTGTTAATTATACTTATTATTTATTATTTGTGTAAATTGCACCTTATACGTATAAAAAGGAAGAGAAGAAACAAAAGAAATGAATTTATTTGCCAAAAATATAAGCACACATACTAAATTAAAGAATGAGTAAAAACAAAACAGAAACATATAAGTATTTAAGTTGGAGCAATAGTTCAATTTATTAAACTAAAATAAAGTAATGAAAATTTATTGTAATAAAGCTTCAAGCCCCGTATAAATTACCAAATTACTCGGCTTTAAAACAACCGAAGACAAATAGTCCATGTGATGAAAGTCGCGGGCACAGCCAGTTAAAATAAAGTGAAATGCTGTTATTAAGCAAGGTTTAAACGAAGCCAGTAATGCTGGCGCCAGTTCTCAGACAAGCCAGCGCTGGCCTGGCCCGTGTTGTTTAGATGAGGCCAAATTGATTCATTTCATTCCTAGATTATTCTTGTAAATCGTTGTATTAAATTACCGATTTTTTAAACTAACTGAAAAATAATGTTTATGATATACCTACATACATCAAATGTAGGAATTTGTACAATATCACTAGTTAAATTATTATATTAAAAATTATTTTTTCTGGCGCGAGGATTGCGAGGCATGCGGGTTGAGGTCACTGGCTTGAAAAATAGGCAGGCGCTCTATTCCCGCCAGTGGTGGCAACCAACGTTGGCTTGTCCTGAAAAACTGTTTATACGAGGTCAATAGTAAACCAGCGCTCTGTCTGTCTGGCTCCGTCTAAACCTGGCTTTAGGCATTCGATACGATCCAGGATGTGTAACTTGAGACTTTAGTGTTGATGGCAGGGTAGCTGGCATAAGTACATTGCAAATGTCCAAATGAGTATAAGCCTATTATAACACCATTGTGTACAAGAGGACTACCAGAGGGCCCTTGGCACTGATTTGTACCACTGCTTGAATCATGCCAGCCGGAACAAATCGTATTCTCAGGTGGGTATATAGCAATCGGAATATAAATATTTCTACATGTGTTATTGTTAATAGTCAAAACTTGAAGGCTTCGCAATTGTTCAGAATTTGGTTGGTCAACCTGAAAAATCATAAGTATTAGTTATATTTAAAAAGTTCTCGTGATAATATCGCTTATTAAAGAAAAAGTTTTGATTAAACTTACTGATTCTTTTCCCCACCCGACGTTATAAACGACTTGGTCATCTCCAGGATTATAGTTTATGCCTGCTATTGGTGCAGCGCTAACACTGTTGCTAAATGAAAAGGGATAGACTGAGTGCAGGATTGCAATATCGTTGTCAAATCCGGCCTGATCAAAATTGGGGTGGATGATGATGCGGCTGGGATCGTGGACGTTACCTCCGCTGTTTGCGTAAGAAGATCCTACACGGATTCGCCACCTAATAGGAGCTTCTATACCACTGCAAAAACAAAAATTGATCAAAATCATGTATTAGTAGTAATGTTAATCATAAATGGTTTAAACGTAAAACAAAAGTTAAAGTTACAGCATATGTACGTCCCACTGCTAGGCACATGTCTCCTCTGATTCCTGAGAGGGTTTTAGGGCAAGGAAATGTCCGCCGCGCTTGATGCTTGTTGGCCAACGTTACATGTCTTCAAAATATTTTTTTTTATTTCTTCGACACGCCGGTTTCCTCACGATATTTTATTTACCGGCGATATTTATAGTAAGCGCTTAGCAAAAGAGCTACCACACTGTGATAAATGATTTACATGCATAGAATCAATGCGGATCATAAATTATTTACATTGATTCTGTGCTTAAAGTTTAATAAACTACACCAAAACACAATCTGGTGTAATCAAGAGGATTAAAGGAAAATAATTTTACAGAAATAATACATCAAAATTAACCAACTTACTAGAAACAGTGAGCAACAGTAAGGATGGCTCTATTATTGAGAACGTTTCCCACGCAAACTTGTATGTAGTCGGCATAATTAGGGCTAAACAAGATTGCGCTAACATAGGGGTAGTTTTCAATCGTAGTTTCAGAGCCACCAACAATTCTTTCTTGTTCCACGGGCAGTGCTACAACAACACAATACAACAACAGGTAGAATTTTACTAATAATTCAAAAGGAACTCATAACTTCAGAACTTTATTACGACAAGGTGTTAAATTGTTTAATCCAATCTTGAAGTTTAATAGTAGTGAAAGAAATCAAAGTTTTCAGTTATATTTTGGGAGGGAAATTGCTGAGTGTTTGCATTGGACGGTGGATATATTGCATATGAAGGTTCACTGACAACATTAAAATTTGTGGTTGTTGCCAATTTCATCTCAATTCTGTTAACAATTTTAAAAATTTCTGCTTGTCATTAACTTGCTCATGTATAGGAAATGTTTTAACTGTAAGTAATAATAAGTAGATATAGGTCATTGTAGTGCACCTGTCATGGGGTAAAATGGTGCTAAATATTTAATGGAATACAAAAAAAGGACGATGATTTTGTCAACTAAAGAAGACTGCAATACATATTATCGTTCCTTTTTTGTTATAAAATGTTACCAATGTGCATAAAATTTCGCCTATAGTATAGAAACATTTAAAATGTATAAATCACATGGACATGGCAACGGCATTTTACAGCAGATAATAATGAGTAAACACTTGGTAGACGCCACTTGTTATCGTAGTTTCTTAAACACACTTTTATTGCTTTTAATTCTCAAAAACACTCCATAAATAAAGAAATATAAAATATAAACAATAAAAAAATAAGACGAGTTTTGAAGCATTCCTTTTTCATTATCTTAATAGAACAATCATACTAAAAAAAATTACCTGTGGCAACCACCAAGCCTATGGCTAAAAGAATAGGTACTGATGATGTTCGCATGTTTATTTAAAAAAAACTAATGTATCAATATTTACAAAGCAAACTTTTATACTTATAGTTAATCTGAATTTCAGGTTTTAATCTTAAGATAAGACAGTATTAATAAGATAGAGTAAGTAAGTAGAAGATAAGCAGTGCGCAGGAACAAACCCACCAATAGAATTTTATTTCATTATTCTAGCTATGCTCACCGCAGCTCTGGTGGAGTAGAGCTTAGTAAATCGAGGTCTTCGAACAAACAAAACAACTGAACAATTTGTGAAAGGAACTTAGGCAAGGAATCCTTTCCTCGCCTGCGTCTGTAGTGTAACTAAACGAGCTAATAAATTAACAGTCAGAGGTGTTTGTTAGAGTAAGTGTATATGATACATACTCACATGATAAATACTCAGTGGAAACGAAAATTCTTTAATATTTAACAATATTTTATTTTATTTTAAATGTGACGATTTTACGACGATATCACAGGAGAACAAGAATACTGACATAGCCCAGCGTATTAGCAAGCTGAAGTGGCAATGAAACCATCATATAACCAACATCTGATAGGGTAGATCATGGAAGTCAGTCTAATCGGGATTTTGATGGTTCCCCAGTGCCCTAAAAAGTCCCCGGACGAGGATGGAATTGCAGCGGAGCCTGTGAAAGCGGGTGGAAAGCCGATACTTAAAACCCTACAGAAGCTCTTCGATTCCGTCCTCCATGGTGGCATTACTCTGACGCTGTGGAGCAGAAGTGCGGTGGTGTTGTTCCTCAAGAAAGGTGATAACGTTCTTTTGAATAAACACAGACCGAATTCTCTTTTGAGCAGCGTCTACGTGCTGTTTTCGAGAGTCATTACGAATCGCTGACTTCCAGCCTCCCGTAAAAGCCTTCCGTACAAGCCGGTTTCCCAAAAGACTTTAGCACCGTAGACCACATACATACACTTTGGAAAATAGTACAGAAGTCAAAAGAGTACCATCTGCCACTTTTATGTAAACTATGGAAAGCCTGGCGCTGCAGCCCCTTCAACTGAACAGTAAGGCTACGATGGCTATCCGAGTACAGAACCAGAGTACGAAACCTACCCAACTTTTTTTATAGGAAAGGGTGACAGGCGAGCACACAGTCCACCGGATGGTAAGTGGTTGCGGTGGCCCATAGACATCTATCTACATATATCCTCGTTTGCGAATCAAAATGCAGATGCGTTGTCAGCCTTGAGGACTAAGTGCTAAATGGAATGCCTCCTTTCCAGTAAAACAGGCGCTGGTATTCTGTGACAACCGCAAAGAGGTGTAAAACATGATGCTGTAATATCCCCGAAACTCTTCACAGCTACATTGGAAAACGTTTTCAAGCTACTTGACTGACAAGAATACGATATTTACGTCAATGGTGAGTACATCTATAATAATTATTATTTTATTTAAAACAAACATTATTCTATAAAAAAATCATCACTCACCTTCGATTTACCGACGATAAAGTCCTTATGGCAGAATTGCTGGAGGAACTAAGCACTATGCTCAATGACCTCAATAGTGTCTCCCAACGGATAGGTGTTAAGATGAAAATGGACAAAACAAAGATCGTGTTTAATGTCCATGTCACACCTATGCCGGTAGTTGTTGAGACCACTATGCTCGAAGTTGTTAACGAGTACGTTTACCTGGGACAAATAGTCCGAATAGGTAAGTCCAACTTCGACCGAGAGGTCAATCGACGGATCAACTCGGCTGGGCAGCGTTCGGGAAATTACGTTATATCTTCTCGTCAGGTATACCTCAAAACCTGAAAACGAAATTAAACAACCAGTGCGTGTTGCCAGTGATGACATATGGAACTCAAACGTGGTCCTTCACTGCCGGCCGTATGAGGACACTCAAAGTCGCTCAGCGAGTTGTGGAGAGAGCTATGCTCGGGGTTTCTCTGCGTGATAAAGTTAGGAATGAGGATACCCGCAGTAAAACCAGAGTGACCGACGTAACGGATGTATAAGATTAGTAAGCTGAAGTGGTAATGGGCCGGCCATTTAGTTCGAAGAACTCGTAATCGATGAGGTAGAAAGGTTATCCAGTGGCAGCCTCTTACCGGCAGGCAAAGTGTAGGGCGTTCCTCCACTAGATGGAGTGATAACGTGATAAGATATGCCGAAAGTCGATGGATGCATGTGGCCCAGCGAACTTACTCTTGAATCCAATAACAGTTTTGATTCGATGTCAATTTCAATCCAATCTGATTTCAATTTTGACAAAAAAACTCTTGAAGACAATTTTAACATTGGATTGAAATCGGAATTGCGCTCGTATTAGGCAAACATTTTGTCGAAACACTCTTAACAATAGGTATGTTTTATTAATCTTTATACCGGTGAAGTCATAATAAACCCTTTGTAACTTTCATAAACGAGCGTTTAAGTAGTTTATATAATTAATTAATAGTATAATTCGTCAAATATAACATCTTCCCGTACGCGAGTTTTAAATAACTATAAGGCTCTATTAGAGCGTGCCTCTGCCTAGTTTTTTTTTGTTGTCAGAAGTAAATGTTATCACGATCACGAAACAAAGTAGACAATGATCAACTTTCGAAGAACTCTTTTTAAGTTTAAAGATGAAATGCTTTTTCAGTATGTATGTGTGCTATGAATGACTAATAGATCTTTCAATTTGAATGTTACCATAAGCAGTTTGAAATAGTTCATTACCACAATAATACGGCTTGCTATTCAATTTTTAAGCACAATTAGGCATCATTTGAAACTACGTAGTAGTATAATAAGTCTATATTTGAAACAGAGGAAATGGGCATCTATCGGTAAGCTAATTAGGAGGAACAAAAATAATAATGTTCAAGGCTAGTTTAAAATAAGTATGACAATGATTTTTAAGAATATTATAATTAAATATGTTTTTTTTTTTAATTTGTGCACAGAAAAAAAGTAATGTTGTGTGAATAAGTCAACTAGCGCCATCTAGTGTCAGGAACGAGAGCGAGGGGAGCTCTGCAGAGAATGACATCACACTCTCAACCGACAGCGCCATCCGAAGAACTAAGTTTCTATAAAATCTATACTCGCAAACTCGTCCCTTTGCGCGCATTTACCTGAAGATTCGGGATGTTTCTTTGCTAATTTAAATAAATAGGCGCTGCAAGATGCGATCGGGGCACAGAGTTGAACTCGACGACACAAGCGAAGCTTCGGAGCGGAATTAAGTGAATTAGTGTGTTTAATTATTAGTGTTTTTAGTTTTAATTTGTGTAAAGTAAATTAAAGTGTTAATTTAGGTAATTTTATCGGCAATTTTTATTGTCACGAACCTCAAGCTCGTAACAGTAATTTCTGGCCTGTTGAACAAAATTAGACTAGGGATTGATAGCAGTTATAGGTGGTCTAAAGTGTTGCTTTTGGAGACTCAACTTACAATTAACCTTACTCACTTGGTACTTAGTTATTATAAATAACAATGTAATGATTATTTAACTAGTTATGCATCCCGGTGTTTCCGTAACTTCACGGGAGACCATCACAATCCAAGCGTAAGCGTGGGCGTAGATTGCTGAATTGCGTCTGGAAGACGGGTGGTCTTTCGTGTGAACACTGATAACTGCTCTTTAGCTTAATGATCTAAGTGTTTATGTTAAATCATAACTCTTGAAACTTGCAAGGCGTGTCCTGAGCGAGGAACCAGATGGTGGGTTGCGCGAGGGGGGGGGGGTATTCATTTGCGTCGGTGACCGTGCCTGGCAATCGGCGGGAATCTTGGAGCGCTGAGGCCGCGCCGGTGGGGGTCACGAGGTTAGCCTAGAACCTTCTTAGTGAGCGAGCTGTGTCGATTAGAGGTCGCGAGTTTTTTATAAGTTTTGCCGCGTCGTATAACGACGGCCTCTACTGTGTTGAATTTTGTCGTTAATATAGGTGACAACGAGGCTTTTTTAAGTTTAAGTTATTGATTTAACTTCGATTGCTATTAATTTGCGTCGACGATTGGCTTGTGTAGTAATTAATGTTAAAATGAATTAGTTAAAGTGTACGAAGGAATTTGCTTTCGCGTGGAACGTTAAACTTTGTGATGCGGAGATCGCTTTATCTTAGATTATAGTTTGTGCTAAGTGACGCTAGACTTGAGTTCCGATAGCCGTGAGCGCCTTGTGGAGCAGTCAACGCACGTGGTGTTGCTGAACGTTTACCTCGGTGACGTCAGGTTACTTTACACACTTTGCTACACCACACACACACACACACACACACACACACACACACACACACACACACACACACACACACACACACACACACACACACACACACGCACGCACGCACGCACGCACGCACGCACGCACGCACGCACGCACGCACGCACGCACGCACGCACGCACGCACGCACGCACGCACGCACGCACGCGCGCACGCGCACGCGCACGCGCACGCGCACGCGCACGCGCACGCACACGCGCACGCGCACGCACACGCGCACGCACACGCACACGCACACGCACACGCACACGCACACGCACACGCACACGCACACGCACACGCACACGCACACGCACACGCACACGCACACGCACACGCACACGCACACGCACACGCACACGCACACGCACACGCACACGCACACGCACACGCACACGCACACGCACACGCACACGCACACGCACACGCACACGCACACGCACACGCACACGCACACGCACACGCACACGCACACGCACACGCACACGCACACGCACACGCACACGCACACGCACACGCACACGCACACGCACACGCACACGCACACGCACACGCACACGCACACGCACACGCACACGCACACGCACACGCACACGCACACGCACACGCACACGCACACGCACACGCACACGCACACGCACACGCACACGCACACGCACACGCACACGCACACGCACACGCACACGCACACGCACACGCACACGCACACGCACACGCACACGCACACGCACACGCACACGCACACGCACACGCACACGCACACGCACACGCACACGCACACGCACACGCACACGCACACGCACACGCACACGCACACGCACACGCACACGCACACGCACACGCACACGCACACGCACACGCACACGCACACGCACACGCACACGCACACGCACACGCACACGCACACGCACACGCACACGCACACGCACACGCACACGCACACGCACACGCACACGCACACGCACACGCACACGCACACGCACACGCACACGCACACGCACACGCACACATATATTTTAGTGTATAAGCACTTATTTACGTATAATGGTCGCACCTGCCAACAATTATCCTTGCCACCCAGGGTTGACTGGCAGAGAATGCCACATGGCATTAAGTCCGCCCTATGTACCCTTTAGCTTAAGGTGTTACGTGTAAGTTTATAAATAAATAAATAAATAAATAAGTTATTCTCTATTTATAAAATTTTACCGGTAAAATACAAAGTTAACATGCTATTAGTTTTGGAAAACATTAATAAAAACCATTATAACGAAAAATTGGATAATAAATATAGAACCAGGAAAGTTGTATTTGGAATTGATAGAGTGTGGAATTTACAGTGTTCATATTTTAAATTTCTAGTTGTTTGTAATAAATAAGTACTTATTTAATTTAATTATGTAATAGGATATAAGAGTGCATTTATTCGCCAACAAACTGTCTTTACAGTTTGGCGAAGTTATGAACTTATGTAATATTTTTTTTCCTGTAAATGTCATTAAATAAAAAAAAGCCCGAGAATATAATGAAGCACGAAGCGTAATATGTTTCAACAGTAGTAACCAAACGACATAAAATTTAGTATTTTTTTTTTTGGGTAATGCAGAAAATAGTCGGATTAATTTTAAGAAATGGTTTTCTTTAGTATGCTACTGGATTTGACTTCATTTTCTAGTCCTATTGTATTATACCTAACCTATTAAATGAAAACTAGTGTTGTGGTGGCAGTCTAAAAGAATGTATCACTAGAAATGATTTAAAACAAGAAGACTTATATATTATTCATCATCTTCATTTTATTTTTTTTAATTTTTATAATTTACCGTAACTGTTAACTCCCTTACATAGTTCCTTTTCGTATCTTAGTGCATATTTAGTACAAATACAATATATTATATGGAACCCTCAGCGTTTTCCGTATAATATTTATGTCATTTGTGTTAATTATACTTATTATTTATTATTTGTGTAAATTGCACCTTATACGTATAAAAAGGAAGAGAAGAAACAAAAGAAATGAATTTATTTGCCAAAAATATAAGCACACATACTAAATTAAAGAATGAGTAAAAACAAAACAGAAACATATAAGTATTTAAGTTGGAGCAATAGTTCAATTTATTAAACTAAAATAAAGTAATGAAAATTTATTGTAATAAAGCTTCAAGCCCCGTATAAATTACCAAATTACTCGGCTTTAAAACAACCGAAGACAAATAGTCCATGTGATGAAAGTCGCGGGCACAGCCAGTTAAAATAAAGTGAAATGCTGTTATTAAGCAAGGTTTAAACGAAGCCAGTAATGCTGGCGCCAGTTCTCAGACAAGCCAGCGCTGGCCTGGCCCGTGTTGTTTAGATGAGGCCAAATTGATTCATTTCATTCCTAGATTATTCTTGTAAATCGTTGTATTAAATTACCGATTTTTTAAACTAACTGAAAAATAATGTTTATGATATACCTACATACATCAAATGTAGGAATTTGTACAATATCACTAGTTAAATTATTATATTAAAAATTATTTTTTCTGGCGCGAGGATTGCGAGGCATGCGGGTTGAGGTCACTGGCTTGAAAAATAGGCAGGCGCTCTATTCCCGCCAGTGGTGGCAACCAACGTTGGCTTGTCCTGAAAAACTGTTTATACGAGGTCAATAGTAAACCAGCGCTCTGTCTGTCTGGCTCCGTCTAAACCTGGCTTTAGGCATTCGATACGATCCAGGATGTGTAACTTGAGACTTTAGTGTTGATGGCAGGGTAGCTGGCATAAGTACATTGCAAATGTCCAAATGAGTATAAGCCTATTATAACACCATTGTGTACAAGAGGACTACCAGAGGGCCCTTGGCACTGATTTGTACCACTGCTTGAATCATGCCAGCCGGAACAAATCGTATTCTCAGGTGGGTATATAGCAATCGGAATATAAATATTTCTACATGTGTTATTGTTAATAGTCAAAACTTGAAGGCTTCGCAATTGTTCAGAATTTGGTTGGTCAACCTGAAAAATCATAAGTATTAGTTATATTTAAAAAGTTCTCGTGATAATATCGCTTATTAAAGAAAAAGTTTTGATTAAACTTACTGATTCTTTTCCCCACCCGACGTTATAAACGACTTGGTCATCTCCAGGATTATAGTTTATGCCTGCTATTGGTGCAGCGCTAACACTGTTGCTAAATGAAAAGGGATAGACTGAGTGCAGGATTGCAATATCGTTGTCAAATCCGGCCTGATCAAAATTGGGGTGGATGATGATGCGGCTGGGATCGTGGACGTTACCTCCGCTGTTTGCGTAAGAAGATCCTACACGGATTCGCCACCTAATAGGAGCTTCTATACCACTGCAAAAACAAAAATTGATCAAAATCATGTATTAGTAGTAATGTTAATCATAAATGGTTTAAACGTAAAACAAAAGTTAAAGTTACAGCATATGTACGTCCCACTGCTAGGCACATGTCTCCTCTGATTCCTGAGAGGGTTTTAGGGCAAGGAAATGTCCGCCGCGCTTGATGCTTGTTGGCCAACGTTACATGTCTTCAAAATATTTTTTTTTATTTCTTCGACACGCCGGTTTCCTCACGATATTTTATTTACCGGCGATATTTATAGTAAGCGCTTAGCAAAAGAGCTACCACACTGTGATAAATGATTTACATGCATAGAATCAATGCGGATCATAAATTATTTACATTGATTCTGTGCTTAAAGTTTAATAAACTACACCAAAACACAATCTGGTGTAATCAAGAGGATTAAAGGAAAATAATTTTACAGAAATAATACATCAAAATTAACCAACTTACTAGAAACAGTGAGCAACAGTAAGGATGGCTCTATTATTGAGAACGTTTCCCACGCAAACTTGTATGTAGTCGGCATAATTAGGGCTAAACAAGATTGCGCTAACATAGGGGTAGTTTTCAATCGTAGTTTCAGAGCCACCAACAATTCTTTCTTGTTCCACGGGCAGTGCTACAACAACACAATACAACAACAGGTAGAATTTTACTAATAATTCAAAAGGAACTCATAACTTCAGAACTTTATTACGACAAGGTGTTAAATTGTTTAATCCAATCTTGAAGTTTAATAGTAGTGAAAGAAATCAAAGTTTTCAGTTATATTTTGGGAGGGAAATTGCTGAGTGTTTGCATTGGACGGTGGATATATTGCATATGAAGGTTCACTGACAACATTAAAATTTGTGGTTGTTGCCAATTTCATCTCAATTCTGTTAACAATTTTAAAAATTTCTGCTTGTCATTAACTTGCTCATGTATAGGAAATGTTTTAACTGTAAGTAATAATAAGTAGATATAGGTCATTGTAGTGCACCTGTCATGGGGTAAAATGGTGCTAAATATTTAATGGAATACAAAAAAAGGACGATGATTTTGTCAACTAAAGAAGACTGCAATACATATTATCGTTCCTTTTTTGTTATAAAATGTTACCAATGTGCATAAAATTTCGCCTATAGTATAGAAACATTTAAAATGTATAAATCACATGGACATGGCAACGGCATTTTACAGCAGATAATAATGAGTAAACACTTGGTAGACGCCACTTGTTATCGTAGTTTCTTAAACACACTTTTATTGCTTTTAATTCTCAAAAACACTCCATAAATAAAGAAATATAAAATATAAACAATAAAAAAATAAGACGAGTTTTGAAGCATTCCTTTTTCATTATCTTAATAGAACAATCATACTAAAAAAAATTACCTGTGGCAACCACCAAGCCTATGGCTAAAAGAATAGGTACTGATGATGTTCGCATGTTTATTTAAAAAAAACTAATGTATCAATATTTACAAAGCAAACTTTTATACTTATAGTTAATCTGAATTTCAGGTTTTAATCTTAAGATAAGACAGTATTAATAAGATAGAGTAAGTAAGTAGAAGATAAGCAGTGCGCAGGAACAAACCCACCAATAGAATTTTATTTCATTATTCTAGCTATGCTCACCGCAGCTCTGGTGGAGTAGAGCTTAGTAAATCGAGGTCTTCGAACAAACAAAACAACTGAACAATTTGTGAAAGGAACTTAGGCAAGGAATCCTTTCCTCGCCTGCGTCTGTAGTGTAACTAAACGAGCTAATAAATTAACAGTCAGAGGTGTTTGTTAGAGTAAGTGTATATGATACATACTCACATGATAAATACTCAGTGGAAACGAAAATTCTTTAATATTTAACAATATTTTATTTTATTTTAAATGTGACGATTTTACGACGATATCACAGGAGAACAAGAATACTGACATAGCCCAGCGTATTAGCAAGCTGAAGTGGCAATGAAACCATCATATAACCAACATCTGATAGGGTAGATCATGGAAGTCAGTCTAATCGGGATTTTGATGGTTCCCCAGTGCCCTAAAAAGTCCCCGGACGAGGATGGAATTGCAGCGGAGCCTGTGAAAGCGGGTGGAAAGCCGATACTTAAAACCCTACAGAAGCTCTTCGATTCCGTCCTCCATGGTGGCATTACTCTGACGCTGTGGAGCAGAAGTGCGGTGGTGTTGTTCCTCAAGAAAGGTGATAACGTTCTTTTGAATAAACACAGACCGAATTCTCTTTTGAGCAGCGTCTACGTGCTGTTTTCGAGAGTCATTACGAATCGCTGACTTCCAGCCTCCCGTAAAAGCCTTCCGTACAAGCCGGTTTCCCAAAAGACTTTAGCACCGTAGACCACATACATACACTTTGGAAAATAGTACAGAAGTCAAAAGAGTACCATCTGCCACTTTTATGTAAACTATGGAAAGCCTGGCGCTGCAGCCCCTTCAACTGAACAGTAAGGCTACGATGGCTATCCGAGTACAGAACCAGAGTACGAAACCTACCCAACTTTTTTTATAGGAAAGGGTGACAGGCGAGCACACAGTCCACCGGATGGTAAGTGGTTGCGGTGGCCCATAGACATCTATCTACATATATCCTCGTTTGCGAATCAAAATGCAGATGCGTTGTCAGCCTTGAGGACTAAGTGCTAAATGGAATGCCTCCTTTCCAGTAAAACAGGCGCTGGTATTCTGTGACAACCGCAAAGAGGTGTAAAACATGATGCTGTAATATCCCCGAAACTCTTCACAGCTACATTGGAAAACGTTTTCAAGCTACTTGACTGACAAGAATACGATATTTACGTCAATGGTGAGTACATCTATAATAATTATTATTTTATTTAAAACAAACATTATTCTATAAAAAAATCATCACTCACCTTCGATTTACCGACGATAAAGTCCTTATGGCAGAATTGCTGGAGGAACTAAGCACTATGCTCAATGACCTCAATAGTGTCTCCCAACGGATAGGTGTTAAGATGAAAATGGACAAAACAAAGATCGTGTTTAATGTCCATGTCACACCTATGCCGGTAGTTGTTGAGACCACTATGCTCGAAGTTGTTAACGAGTACGTTTACCTGGGACAAATAGTCCGAATAGGTAAGTCCAACTTCGACCGAGAGGTCAATCGACGGATCAACTCGGCTGGGCAGCGTTCGGGAAATTACGTTATATCTTCTCGTCAGGTATACCTCAAAACCTGAAAACGAAATTAAACAACCAGTGCGTGTTGCCAGTGATGACATATGGAACTCAAACGTGGTCCTTCACTGCCGGCCGTATGAGGACACTCAAAGTCGCTCAGCGAGTTGTGGAGAGAGCTATGCTCGGGGTTTCTCTGCGTGATAAAGTTAGGAATGAGGATACCCGCAGTAAAACCAGAGTGACCGACGTAACGGATGTATAAGATTAGTAAGCTGAAGTGGTAATGGGCCGGCCATTTAGTTCGAAGAACTCGTAATCGATGAGGTAGAAAGGTTATCCAGTGGCAGCCTCTTACCGGCAGGCAAAGTGTAGGGCGTTCCTCCACTAGATGGAGTGATAACGTGATAAGATATGCCGAAAGTCGATGGATGCATGTGGCCCAGCGAACTTACTCTTGAATCCAATAACAGTTTTGATTCGATGTCAATTTCAATCCAATCTGATTTCAATTTTGACAAAAAAACTCTTGAAGACAATTTTAACATTGGATTGAAATCGGAATTGCGCTCGTATTAGGCAAACATTTTGTCGAAACACTCTTAACAATAGGTATGTTTTATTAATCTTTATACCGGTGAAGTCATAATAAACCCTTTGTAACTTTCATAAACGAGCGTTTAAGTAGTTTATATAATTAATTAATAGTATAATTCGTCAAATATAACATCTTCCCGTACGCGAGTTTTAAATAACTATAAGGCTCTATTAGAGCGTGCCTCTGCCTAGTTTTTTTTTGTTGTCAGAAGTAAATGTTATCACGATCACGAAACAAAGTAGACAATGATCAACTTTCGAAGAACTCTTTTTAAGTTTAAAGATGAAATGCTTTTTCAGTATGTATGTGTGCTATGAATGACTAATAGATCTTTCAATTTGAATGTTACCATAAGCAGTTTGAAATAGTTCATTACCACAATAATACGGCTTGCTATTCAATTTTTAAGCACAATTAGGCATCATTTGAAACTACGTAGTAGTATAATAAGTCTATATTTGAAACAGAGGAAATGGGCATCTATCGGTAAGCTAATTAGGAGGAACAAAAATAATAATGTTCAAGGCTAGTTTAAAATAAGTATGACAATGATTTTTAAGAATATTATAATTAAATATGTTTTTTTTTTTAATTTGTGCACAGAAAAAAAGTAATGTTGTGTGAATAAGTCAACTAGCGCCATCTAGTGTCAGGAACGAGAGCGAGGGGAGCTCTGCAGAGAATGACATCACACTCTCAACCGACAGCGCCATCCGAAGAACTAAGTTTCTATAAAATCTATACTCGCAAACTCGTCCCTTTGCGCGCATTTACCTGAAGATTCGGGATGTTTCTTTGCTAATTTAAATAAATAGGCGCTGCAAGATGCGATCGGGGCACAGAGTTGAACTCGACGACACAAGCGAAGCTTCGGAGCGGAATTAAGTGAATTAGTGTGTTTAATTATTAGTGTTTTTAGTTTTAATTTGTGTAAAGTAAATTAAAGTGTTAATTTAGGTAATTTTATCGGCAATTTTTATTGTCACGAACCTCAAGCTCGTAACAGTAATTTCTGGCCTGTTGAACAAAATTAGACTAGGGATTGATAGCAGTTATAGGTGGTCTAAAGTGTTGCTTTTGGAGACTCAACTTACAATTAACCTTACTCACTTGGTACTTAGTTATTATAAATAACAATGTAATGATTATTTAACTAGTTATGCATCCCGGTGTTTCCGTAACTTCACGGGAGACCATCACAATCCAAGCGTAAGCGTGGGCGTAGATTGCTGAATTGCGTCTGGAAGACGGGTGGTCTTTCGTGTGAACACTGATAACTGCTCTTTAGCTTAATGATCTAAGTGTTTATGTTAAATCATAACTCTTGAAACTTGCAAGGCGTGTCCTGAGCGAGGAACCAGATGGTGGGTTGCGCGAGGGGGGGGGGGTATTCATTTGCGTCGGTGACCGTGCCTGGCAATCGGCGGGAATCTTGGAGCGCTGAGGCCGCGCCGGTGGGGGTCACGAGGTTAGCCTAGAACCTTCTTAGTGAGCGAGCTGTGTCGATTAGAGGTCGCGAGTTTTTTATAAGTTTTGCCGCGTCGTATAACGACGGCCTCTACTGTGTTGAATTTTGTCGTTAATATAGGTGACAACGAGGCTTTTTTAAGTTTAAGTTATTGATTTAACTTCGATTGCTATTAATTTGCGTCGACGATTGGCTTGTGTAGTAATTAATGTTAAAATGAATTAGTTAAAGTGTACGAAGGAATTTGCTTTCGCGTGGAACGTTAAACTTTGTGATGCGGAGATCGCTTTATCTTAGATTATAGTTTGTGCTAAGTGACGCTAGACTTGAGTTCCGATAGCCGTGAGCGCCTTGTGGAGCAGTCAACGCACGTGGTGTTGCTGAACGTTTACCTCGGTGACGTCAGGTTACTTTACACACTTTGCTACACCACACACACACACACACACACACACACACACACACACACACACACACACACACACACACACACACGCACACACACACACACACACGCACGCACGCACGCACGCACGCACGCACGCACGCACGCACGCACGCACGCACGCACGCACGCACGCACGCACGCACGCACGCACGCACGCACGCGCGCACGCGCGCACGCGCACGCGCACGCGCACGCGCACGCACACGCACACGCACACGCACACGCACACGCACACGCACACGCACACGCACACGCACACGCACACGCACACGCACACGCACACGCACACGCACACGCACACGCACACGCACACGCACACGCACACGCACACGCACACGCACACGCACACGCACACGCACACGCACACGCACACGCACACGCACACGCACGCGCACGCGCACGCGCACGCGCACGCGCACACGCACACGCACACGCACACGCACACGCACACGCACACGCACACGCACACGCACACGCACACGCACACGCACACGCACACGCACACGCACACGCACACGCACACGCACACGCACACGCACACGCACACGCACACGCACGCGC